>JAMPIV010012281.1:0-182383 GCA_024509875.1 Oreohelix idahoensis
ATAGATTTAAGGATCCAGGAAAACAGATAGAGTTATTTGACGAGATTATAAGGCCAGGAGTTGTGTAGGCCAGATTACTTATAGACTACAGAGCGGACAGTCTTTTGAGTATATATAGATTTCAGGATCCATGAACAGATATCAGAGTTATTGAAGAGATTATAGGGCCTGGAGTTGTGTAAGCTAGATTGCTTATAGACTACAGAGAGGACAGGCGTTTGAGTATATATAGATTTAAGCCTGGGTGGCGTTTTGTAACTGCAGTGTCAGCAGTCGTTCTGGGTGGAACATTAGAACTGCGAATATATATAGATCTAAGCCTGGGTGGCGGTTTTTGTAACTGCAGTGTCAGCAGTCGTTCTGGTGAATTTACTGATGTAACATTAGAACTGAGATGTAAACAGGGTTTACATCATACTGAACAGCTGTAACGTTCTGCGCAATTGATTATTATTGATTTTTGTGTATCCTGTTGTACCCGTGTTGTGTATCGTATCGGATTGATGTTGCTGTGTAAATAAATGATGTGCTGTCAATTGGAAATGAACACTAGTCTGATTCGTTGATCTATGCTTGACAGTACAGGGTGAGTGACTGTACCCTTCATACCACTCACTACAGACTTTATACACAGGGACAATACAGAGCTAACCTATTTATCATCTGCTCTGTGTGGGCGCATGTACTACAACAGTCTAATCACTTCAACAGAGAGATACTTTACCAAATATACATCAACAGAACTTTATCAATTAATTACCGGTGGTTGATAGACTTTATATCACCACCATTTGTTATTTTTTCGACTTTAAACATTTGGTGGGCCAACCTTTACGGGCGTTAGACCCATGACTTCGCGTTGTAAGATTGTTTTCTACGGAACGTTGGCCTGTGTAAGAGTGGGCCCTGGGGGTGGCGTAAAGTACTAGGAAGTGCTCGCATTGGGCACGGGAGGTGTGGGCGTGGCTTGGATTTAGAACACCGTTTCGTACGTCTACATTGTTAAGAAACGAAGGCGAACCTTCTACAGTTTTTGTGTCGATCGTGACCTGTAATCGGCAACGCCTCTACTATACACAGACAGTGGTGTGTCACTCATGACCTGTAATCGGTGACACGATGATGCGTCTTGTGTTTACATGCCTCCATATGACATTTCCGCAACGTTTCCAGTTCTACGTTTCGGAGTGAAATTTTCAAGTAAACTTTGACATGGTTTTATGGCGACCTGTCCTGATTCGTCATCATCAGCAGCGATATCTGCATTATGAGAATTACAGTATGTTCCAGTTTTATATGCAAGTTCGAAATATCAGGTAACTCTTTGCAACAAGAGTGACAGACAGTGTACCTTCGCGACGACAGAGGGAACAAGTGGGTAACTTGCGCTGTTCCCAGTTTTCCAGTTTCCTGTGCTGTGTACGATCACATAGCATACTGTTTCCAGTTTCCAATTTCCTGTGCTGTGTACGACAACATAGCATGCTGTGTCAAGGTGGAGTGAGAGTTGACATGGGACTCTGCTTATGTTGTGTCATCTTTGATGTTGATGCCCATCGATTGTAACGGGAAAAGAAGGAACTTTGCTATTTGCAAGATAAGTGGTTGTGTTGTTGTGAAAACTGTGTTTATGTATGCATGCTATCATGTCTTCTCATATCACACATTATATATTCTATTAACTGTTTAATATAGGATTTAGTGCATAATTGATTGTTGCTATGTAACATAACCTTATTAGAATTATAAGTGATCTAAAAATATAGTACATTCAACGATTGAATCACCATGGATTGTGACATTAATCCAGGCGATATGAGGCCTATGTGAGGTTTGCATTAGTAGATGGTAGGGATAATGAACGATTGAGAGGCTCACGACTTGAAGCATGGGTGTTGGACGATTTTTTGATGAATGCGTCTAGATCCTTAGAGTTGTTTGCTGAAGATAATTTTCGGTTTGATCATAATTTGATAATGGCTAAAGATTTGGTGGAGTTGATACAGCACCTTCGTGTGTTTGTGTATCAGTATAGGAAGGTTGAACACGGACAGATTGTGCAAGGTATATCCAAAATAATCCACTACGGTGTTTCTGACGTGCAGAAAAGGGAATTGAAGAATGAGAAACAAACAAAAGTAAACAAACAGAGTGCTTTACAGGAAAGTGATAAATTACAAGAAACAGTGTCTAAGCTCACAAGTGAGTTACAGAAATCAAACTTGGAGCTTGCTAGTGTAAAAACAGCATTAGACTCTGCGTGCATTAGAGTAAAAGATTTGGAAGTTCAGATAGAACACAAGAATAGCAAGGTATGTAATCTAACTCGAGAAATTGAAGAAAAGAAAGAGTTGTATCGCAAATTAAAAGTTCAGGCCAGGCAAGATAAGAAGTCTTATCAAGAAATAATTGCGGATTTAAGAAGTGAGGTGGATTTTTTACAAAGTGTTGCTGTAAAGAAGAATATTGTATCTCTGGAGGAAATTGATGAGCTTAAAAATAGCTATGATGATAAGATCAAAGTACTTCAACTGGAGTTAACACAGTTGAGAGCACAAGCTGCTCAAGTCGAAGGTCTTGAGGCCCAGGTGGCCCGACTTCAACCACAGATAGCAGAGGTGCAGAGGAAAAGATTAAGGAAATTGGCACGACAGAGGAGAGAAAGCAAAGAAAAGGATGTAGAAAAGAGAGTAGAGGAGTTATCGTTTAAGAAAGAAGAAATGACTCATATTGAGAAATTACTCATGGAGGAGAAGAGTAAGGTTTTAACATCTAATAACTTAATTAAGCAACAAACTGAAGACATCTCACTTAGAAATGCTGAGATTAGTGATCTGAGAAATAGAGTTTATGGTTTGGTAGATGTTGTTTTAGGTATTAAGGGTTTGTCTACTGTTCAATGTTGACAAAGGTAGACAGAATGTTTATCACCAATAAAACAAGCAAGAAGCCAGCCCCGGACAGAGGAAATCGCCAACGATAAATAAAAAACAGAAGGGAATCCGTATGAAAAGGATAAAAGGAAGAAGAATCAGTATGAAAAAGATTTACATTTCAGTACAGGGAAGGATGGTGTATAACTGCATATAAGATGGAACGGTAGGAAGTTCTCATTTACGGAGATATATGCGTATTTCGGCTGCCCACAGTTACGCTAAAAGCATGTAAACCCACTTCTGTTCTAAATATTAAAATCAACAAATAACAGTTTGGGAAATTACATGGATAGGAAGATAGAGTTTTATCAGCTGTATAAAACTAGATAAGATGGAACAATATGGATATTATATATGCCGAGAATGATAAAGGCAAAATTTCAGTCGACGCACAGATCGGCTGAAATCACTGTTCGGGAAGGATTTTTTCAGGCTAGGTTTAAGCTGTGACGTCGGTACTCTCCGATACGTCCGCGCTATACGTATTAAAGCGTATCGGTAAAACTGAGAGAGATACACAACGAAAGAGGTTGAGACAAGACTGAGGGCAGATAACGCCACGACTCTAAATCCATCTGAAGTGTGAGCGGATCGCCAGAAAATTTCAGTCCAGTATCTGAAGTCTGAGGGTAAGCGAAATTATGATAACTACCGTGTATAATATTTCTTTTTTTTGTTTCAGGTTCATTAGAATTCACAAAATATGCCTGTATAATATTCATTGATATAACGTATTATTATTTTAATATGATTTATTCATGTGCATTAGTGGATGATGTTGCTTGTACAAAAAACGTAATCAAAATAGCCCCACAGCCTAATGAATTTATTATATTTATCATATTGATTTAAATCGCATTATCGCTTACGAAGATAAAGGCAGTCCCATGGCAGAGATTGTCATAGGGAAATGAAGTGTTAGAAACTTCATCATGGAAGATCCCAGTTTACGAGGTTAAGGTGACTAGTCCCCTTCCTCGCTGCCTTTGCCTTCCCTAGTTCGAGCGCACAACTTCGTACCCATTTACAGCTGGTAAACTGGAGTGTTCTACAGCCAGTTTCAGTAGAAAGCAACCTGATCACGTGGTCACTCACTTTCTTTATTTATGTATTACTTTTGTGTAGATGCTAAGGATAGCATCAGTATTTGAATTTGTACTTGATATGATTTGGAAGGATCAAGTTATAGAATATGAAGGGATGTATAGGAGCGGAATAAACCAGATGATGTTTATTACTGATATGTTAATATTAATTCTGTATCATTGAAATGATGTTACTTGCTATGACTGTATAACTTTGACACCTGATGACTGACTTGTCTGACTTATGTGCTAGTCAGTTACACTTAATTGAAATGTTAATATTAATGCTATATCACTGAAATGATGTCCTTACTTACTATGATTGTATAACGGTGACATCTGATGACTGACTGGTCTGACATCTGTGCTAGTCAGCTACAAGTCTAGCCAGATACTAGCCAAGGCTGATATGTTGCAGGTTCCATGAAATAACTCAAACCAGACTGTCCAGTATCAGAAGCCGGTGCAGTTCATCCGAGGCAATCCCACAAAAGTGCAGGACCCCAAAGAGTGAACTTCAACTGGTCATTGGCATCCCTACTGTTGGGCCTACCAAGTCTGATATCAGCAAAGGACAGTTTCAGCAGTATCAAGTTGGAAAGATAAGTGTCCTGTTTGACACTGACCACCTATACATGTGAAACAGCCAATAGTTGAAAACAATAAGTAACCATACAGAAACTCAGTCAACTGATGACAGTTATCCTTAAATTCAAAGGACTAATAACAGTGATTTCAGTAACTTTATTATTTAAGATCTTGAAGTCTAAACAGACAATATATAGTAATTGTGTGAATATTTTTTATATATATATGTGTGTATACTCTTTTCCAACTAGTAGAAATAGAATATTAGTGTAATTATTAAACTATTTTAACTGTACCTGAGGATTTATTCACTTCTTCCATTTTGTGGGTTCAGTGAATGTACATTTTACTTATCCCCTAGAATATAAGTAATCATAAGATAGTCATAGGGAGGAGACACCTTAAATCCTGGTACTACTTCTTACCAACTGGGCCAGGGTTTTCACAGTCTGACTATTTTTATGATAACAATACACCAGTGCTTATTTCTAAGACTGGGGTATTACTTGTAAGGTCAGAACTCTTTACTGGCATACTCTTACATAAATATATAATTTTAAATAACCTCCCGCTACAGTGGGGGCTCGTCTGCGGGATATATCTTTGATATTCCTGAGCCAACTTTCTATTTCTGTATGTAGGAAAAAATTTTTTTGAAATTTTTTTGAAAGAGTAACATAGTAGGAAATAATTATATTTTAGGAGTACCATTGAGTACAGATAAAGAAAGCTGTTTCATATATGGTGAAGTCAGTTTAATTAACTTTAATTTTAACTAAGTTAATTATATTGTAGTAAATTAGTTTGAGTAAGATCGCTTGCCCTACTAGACTACAGATACATCATGGCTGACTTGGTCAAATTTAGGTCTGCTACACTGCAGGTGGGAAAAGAGCTTGGCATGGATGGTGACGCTCTGATCCGGTATGTCACGACGGAATGTGAAAAGTACACCGAGAGAGAAGCAAAGCAATTAGAAGCAGAGAGAGAAGCCAAGAAATTAGAAGCAGAGAGAGAAGCCAAGAAATTAGAATTAGAAGCAGAGAGAGAAGCCAAGAAATTAGAATTAGAAGCAGAGAGAGAAGCCAAGAAATTAGAATTAGAAGCAGAGAGAGAAGCCAAGAAAGCCAAGAAATTAGAAGCGAGAGAGAGAAGCCAAGAAATTAGAAGCTGAGAGAGAAGAAAGGAGGTTACAAGCAGAGAGAGACCATGAGCTGAAAATGAGACAGCTTGATCTTGAACTTCAGGCTGGGACTATCACCCATGGTAATAGCTCACCTCATTCTGCGAATAGCTCTTTTCAGAACACAGCAAATGGGGCCATGAACTTCCACCTAGATCCATTTGTTGAAAAGGAGGACGCAATTGAGTCGTACCTGGATAGGTATGAAAGGCTAGCCTCTACATATGGACTGGAAAAGGAAAAATGGAGTCTAAAGTTATCCCAGGGATTGAGAGGTATTGCATATGATGTGTTTCTGAAACTCCCCAAAGAAGATCAGGAAAATTATGAAATACTAAAGCAAGCCTTACTGATCCGGTATGAAAAGAACTCTGAGGCATATAGGAAGAAATTTAGAACTTCTAAACCTCTACCTGGAGAAACATATAACCAGTTCTCAGCTAGGCTAGAAACGTATTTGTTGAAATGGAGTAGTTTAGGTAAGTATCAGAAAACCTACGAGGATCTGAAAGAAATGGTTATGTTAGAGCAAGTGAAAGATTCCATGTCTCAAGAAATGAGGAAATTCCTTATGGAACAAGGAGCAGAGAGGCTGGAAGACATTTTGAAATGTGCAGAGAGATACCAAGCAGCTCAAGCTGAATTGGTAGGAACAAAAAGGAAGCAGGTAGAAGGATATAAGCCACCACCGCAGAATACCCAGTTTGACCAAATGGATCAACCATACAGAAACAAGCAAAGATTTGATAATAAGGACAAAAACCCTCAGACTCAGGAAAAGAAACCCTACAAACAGGGAGATAAGTGGTGCAAATTTTGTAAGATGAGCAACCACAACACTGATGAATGTGGGAGGAAAAAACCCCTTCATCATGCTGCATGTCTACAGGTGAGGACTTCTGTTAGGAAGGAACTGACTGTGAGTCAGAATAGCCTCCATCACCCACCTACCCAGGAGATAGTGACTGTGAATGGCAAACAAGTCACAGGAATGTATGACACAGGTTTGTCCTATGACGCAGTCGTGTGTGCATCTCTGGTGTGCCCTGAACAAATCACCACAGAAACAGTAGAGATTCAAGGGCCACTAAAAGGAACATCACCCCTTACTTTACCCATAGCAAAGATTCATGTCAGTTGTCGCTATGTGGAAGGGGAGATAAATGCAGCTGTGATAGATGATCCCTTTTACCCCCTAATGTTGGGGCGTAAATATGTTTTCTTGGGAGACCCTGTAAAACCTATGGTTATGGCAGAAACCCAGACCAGGTCTGACTCCAGGAACATAGAGAGGGACACCAACTTAAAATTTCATTCAACTGAAATGAAACGGGCTCAAGAAGCAGACAGCACGTTGAAGCCTTGTTTTGGCAAATTATCAAAAACACATAAAGCTCCAAGGAAAGGACATTTCTATATGGAACATGGACTCTTGTACAGGAAAGCTGGAAGAGGGACGAAAAGTCATGGTCAAATCGTTGTACCATCCACCTATAGGAATAAGGTTATAGGCTGGGGACACATATCAACTTTGAGTGAACACCTGGGTAATGGTGCCACAAAACAAAGAATAGCCACCCAGTTCTACTGGCCAGGTATTACGGAAGACATAAATCAGTATGTAAATTCCTGTCCAGAGTGCACCTATGTAGATTCAGAAAGTCGACGGAAGAGTCTTCATCAAAAATCTACAAGCAAACCAGCAATCAGGGGTACTCCCGAGATTTGCACGGGAGGGGAAAGGAAACATCCCACACAGGTTCAATTGCAGTCTGAACCCCATGCGCTGGAAAAAAGGAACAAATCATGTAGCGAAAATCAAACACCTACGGATTTGCGAGGGAAAACCACATCCAACTATCAACGAAAAGAGGGCGGTAAACTTCATGGGAAACCTACCGACCCCGTTTCACCAGCAGTAAGAGCCTGGATGAAAAGCCGAACCGGAAGGAGAGAGATAGTAAAGGATGAATATATTATTGGAAAACAGAATGTGGGCGCAGATTTTCTTAGTCGCCATCCCACAGAGCTTGAGGAGGATAGAAAGAAGGAAAACTAACCTCGGAATGGTCGATTTGCAATTGTCTTGTACCCAATAGTTAAGCTAGATATCATCCAGCTTAAAATATGGGGGAGCTATGTCGCAAAATTGGTTTCAAGTCATTGCAAACGGGTTCAGTTAGATTTATAAACCCATCTACGATCGAGTGACCGCTTTCAAAATGGCGGCGTATCAGCGAAATGTGTATCGGACAGAGGAAATCGCCAACGATAAATAAAAACAGAAGGGAATCCGTATGAAAAGGATTTTACATTTCAGTACAGGGAAGGATGGTGTATAACTGCATATAAGATGGAACGGTAGGAAGTTCTCATTTACGGAGATATATGCGTATTTCGGCTGCCCACAGTTACGCTAAAAGCATGTAAACCCACTTCTGTTCTAAATATTAAAATCAACAAATAACAGTTTGGGAATTTACATGGATAGGAAGATAGAGTTTTATCAGCTGTATAAAACTAGATAAGATGGAACAATATGGATATTATATATGCTGAGAATGAGAAAGGCAAAATTTCAGTCGACGCACAGATCGGCTGAAATCACGGTTCGGGAAGGATTTTTTCAGGTTAGGTTTAAGCTGTGACGTCGGTACTCTCCGATACGTCCGCGCTATACGTATATAAAGCGGATCGGTAAACTGAGAGAGATACACATCGAAGGAGGTTTGAGACAAGACTGAGGGCAGATAACGCCACGACTCTAAATCCATCTGAAGTGTGAGCGGATCGCCAGAAAATTTCAGTCTAAGTGTCTGGAGTCTGAGGGTAAGCGAATTTACGATAGCTATCCTGTATAATAATTTCTTTTATTTTGTATTACAGGTTCATTTAGAATTCACAAAATATGCCTGTATAATATTCATTGATATAACGTATTATTATTTTAATATGATTTATTCATGTGCTTAGTGGAAGATGGTTGCTTGTACAAAAACGTATCAAAACTAGCCCCACAGCCAAATAGAAAATATTTATTATATTTAATGCTGTATCTCGTCGATATTAAATGCATTATCGCTTACGAAGATAAAGGCAGTCCCATGACCAGAGATTGTCATAGGGAAATGAAGTGTTAGAAACTTCATCACGGAAGATCCCAGCTTTTACGAGGTTAAGGTGACTAGTCCCCTTCCTCGCTGCCTTTGCCTTCCCTAGTTCGAGCGCACAACTTTGTACCCATTTACAGTGGTAAACTGGAGTGTTCTACAGCCAGTTTCAGTAGAAAGCAACCTGATCACATGGTCACTCACTTTCTTTATTTATGTATTAATTTTGTGTAGATGCTAAGATAGCATCAGTATTTGAATTTGTACTTGATATGATTTGGAAGGATCAAGTTATAGAATATGAAGGGATGTATAGGAGCGGAATAAACCAGATGATGTTTATTACTGATATGTTAATATTAATTCTGTATCATTGAAATGATGTTACTTGCTATGACTGTATAACTTTGACACCTGATGACTGACTTGTCTGACTTATGTGCTAGTCAGTTACACTTAATTGAAATGTTAATATTAATGCTATATCACTGAAATGATGTCCTTACTTACTATGATTGTATAACGGTGACATCTGATGACTGACTGGTCTGACATCTGTGCTAGTCAGCTACAAGTCTAGCCAGATACTAGCCAAGGCTGATATGTTGCAGGTTCCATGAAATAACTCAAACCAGACTGTCCAGTATCAGAAGCCGGTGCAGTTCATCCGAGGCAATCCCACAAAAGTGCAGGACCCCAAAGAGTGAACTTCAACTGGTCATTGGCATCCCTACTGTTGGGCCTACCAAGTCTGATATCAGCAAAGGACAGTTTCAGCAGTATCAAGTTGGAAAGATAAGTGTCCTGTTTGACACTGACCACCTATACATGTGAAACAGCCAATAGTTGAAAACAATAAGTAACCATACATAAACTCAGTCAACTGATGACAGTTATCCTTAAATTCAAAGGACTAATAACAGTGATTTCAGTAACTTTATTATTTAAGATCTTGAAGTCTAAACAGACAATAATAATAATTGTGTGAATTTTTTTATATATGTGTGTGTATACTCTTTTCCAACTAGTAGAAATAGAATATTAGTGTAATTATTAAACTATTTTAACTGTACCTGAGGATTTATTCACTTCTTCCATTTTGTGGGTTCAGTGAATGTACATTTTACTTATCCCCTAGAATATAAGTAATCATAAGATAGTCACAGGGAGGAGACACCTTAAATCCTGGTACTACTTCTTACCAACTGGGCCAGGGTTTTCACAGTCTGACTATTTTTATGATAACAATACACCAGTGCTTATTTCTAAGACTGGGGTATTACTTGTAAGGTCAGAACTCTTTACTGGCATACTCTTACATAATAAATAATTTTAAATAACCTCCCGCTACAGTGGGGGCTCGTCTGCGGGATATATCTTTGATATTCCTGAGCCAACTTTCTATTTCTGCTGTGTAGAAATTTTGTTTTTTTCTTTTTTTTTTTGTAAAGAGTAACATAGTAGGAAATAAATAATTTTTTTAGGAGTACCATTGAGTACAGATAAAGAAAGCTGTTTCATATATGGTGAAGTCAGTTTAATTAACTTTAATTTTAACTAAGTTAATTATATTGTAGTAAATTAGTTTGAGTAAGATCGCTTGCCCTACTAGACTACAGATACATCATGGCTGACTTGGTCAAATTTAGGTCTGCTACACTGCAGGTGGGAAAAGAGCTTGGCATGGATGGTGACGCTCTGATCCGGTATGTCACGACGGAATGTGAAAAGTACACCGAGAGAGAAGCAAAGCAATTAGAAGCAGAGAGAGAAGCCAAGAAATTAGAAGCAGAGAGAGAAGCCAAGAAATTAGAAGCAGAGAGAGAAGCCAAGAAATTAGAAGCAGAGAGAGAAGCCAAGAAATTAGAAGCAGAGAGAGAAGCCAAGAAATTAGAATTAGAAGCAGAGAGAGAAGCCAAGAAATTAGAAGCAGAGAGAGAAGCCAAGAAATTAGAAGCTGAGAGAGAAGAAAGGAGGTTACAAGCAGAGAGAGACCATGAGCTGAAAATGAGACAGCTTGATCTTGAACTTCAGGCTGGGACTATCACCCATGGTAATAGCTCACCTCATTCTGCGAATAGCTCTTTTCAGAACACAGCAAATGGGGCCATGAACTTCCACCTAGATCCATTTGTTGAAAAGGAGGACGCAATTGAGTCGTACCTGGATAGGTATGAAAGGCTAGCCTCTACATATGGACTGGAAAAGGAAAAATGGAGTCTAAAGTTATCCCAGGGATTGAGAGGTATTGCATATGATGTGTTTCTGAAACTCCCCAAAGAAGATCAGGAAAATTATGAAATACTAAAGCAAGCCTTACTGATCCGGTATGAAAAGAACTCTGAGGCATATAGGAAGAAATTTAGAACTTCTAAACCTCTACCTGGAGAAACATATAACCAGTTCTCAGCTAGGCTAGAAACGTATTTGTTGAAATGGAGTAGTTTAGGTAAGTATCAGAAAACCTACGAGGATCTGAAAGAAATGGTTATGTTAGAGCAAGTGAAAGATTCCATGTCTCAAGAAATGAGGAAATTCCTTATGGAACAAGGAGCAGAGAGGCTGGAAGACATTTTGAAATGTGCAGAGAGATACCAAGCAGCTCAAGCTGAATTGGTAGAACAAAAAAAAAGGAAGCAGGTAGAAGGATATAAGCCACCACCGCAGAATACCCATTTTGACCGGATGGATCAACCATACAGAAACAAGCAAAGATTTGATAATAAGGACAAGAACCCTCAGACTCAGGAAAAGAAACCCTACAAACAGGGAGATAAGTGGTGCAAATTTTGTAAGATGAGCAACCACAACACTGATGAATGTGGGAGGAAAAAACCCCTTCATCATGCTGCATGTCTACAGGTGAGGACTTCTGTTAGGAAGGAACTGACTGTGAGTCAGAATAGCCTCCATCACCCACCTACCCAGGAGATAGTGACTGTGAATGGCAAACAAGTCACAGGAATGTATGACACAGGTTTGTCCTATGACGCAGTCGTGTGTGCATCTCTGGTGTGCCCTGAACAAATCACCACAGAAACAGTAGAGATTCAAGGGCCACTAAAAGGAACATCACCCCTTACTTTACCCATAGCAAAGATTCATGTCAGTTGTCGCTATGTGGAAAGGGAGATAAATGCAGCTGTGATAGATGATCCCTTTTACCCCCTAATGTTGGGGCGTAAATATGTTTTCTTAGGAGACCCTGTAAAACCTATGGTTATGGCAGAAATCCAGACCAGGTCTGACTCCAGGAACATAGAGAGGGACACCAACGTAAAATTTCATTCAACTGAAATGAAACGGGCTCAAGAAGCAGACAGCACGTTGAAGCCTTGTTTTGGCAAATTATCAAAAACACATAAAGCTCCAAGGAAAGGACATTTCTATATGGAACATGGACTCTTGTACAGGAAAGCTGGAAGAGGGACGAAAAGTCATGGTCAAATCGTTGTACCATCCACCTATAGGAATAAGGTTATAGGCTGGGGACACATATCAACTTTGAGTGAACACCTGGGTAATGGTGCCACAAAACAAAGAATAGCCACCCAGTTCTACTGGCCAGGTATTACGGAAGACATAAATCAGTATGTAAATTCCTGTCCAGAGTGCACCTATGTAGATTCAGAAAGTCGACGGAAGAGTCTTCATCAAAAATCTACAAGCAAACCAGCAATCAGGGGTACTCCCGAGATTTGCACGGGAGGGGAAAGGAAACATCCCACACAGGTTCAATTGCAGTCTGAACCCCATGCGCTGGAAAAAAGGAACAAATCACGTAGCGAAAATCAAACACCTACGGATTTGCGAGGGAAAACCACATCCAACTATCAACGAAAAGAGGGCGGTAAACTTCATGGGAAACCTACCGACCCCGTTTCACCAGCAGTAAGAGCCTGGATGAAAAGCCGAACCGGAAGGAGAGAGATAGTAAAGGATGAATATATTATTGGAAAACAGAATGTGGGCGCAGATTTTCTTAGTCGCCATCCCACAGAGCTTGAGGAGGATAGAAGGAAGGAAAACTAACCTCGGAATGGTCGATTTGCAATTGTCTTGTACCCAATAGTTAAGCTAGATATCATCCAGCTTAAAATATGGGGGAGCTATGTCGCAAAATTGGTTTCAAGTCATTGCAAATGGGTTCAGTTAGATTTATAAACCCATCTACGATCGAGTGACCGCTTTCAAAATGGCGGCGTATCAGCGAAATGTGTATCGGACAGAGGAAATCGCCAACGATAAATAAAAACAGAAGGGAATCCGTATGAAAAGGATTTTACATTTCAGTACAGGGAAGGATGGTGTATAACTGCATATAAGATGGAACGGTAGGAAGTTCTCATTTACGGAGATATATGCGTATTTCGGCTGCCCACAGTTACGCTAAAAGCATGTAAACCCACTTCTGTTCTAAATATTAAAATCAACAAATAACAGTTTGGGAATTTACATGGATAGGAAGATAGAGTTTTATCAGCTGTATAAAACTAGATAAGATGGAACAATATGGATATTATATATGCCGAGAATGAGAAAGGCAAAACTTCAGTCGACGCACAGATCGGCCGAAATCACTGTTCGGGAAGGATTTTTTCAGGTTAGGTTTAAGCTGTGACGTCGGTACTCTCCGATACGTCCGCGCTATACGTATTTAAAGCGTATCGGTAAAAACTGAGAGATACACAACGAAAGAGGTTGAGACAGACTGGAGGGCAGATTTCGCCACGACTCTAAATCCATGAATTGTGAGCGGATCGCCAGAAACATTTTTAAGTCCAGTATCTGAAGTCTGAGGGTAAGCGAAATTATGATAACTACCGTGTATAATAATTTCTTTTATTTTGTATTACAGGTTCATTTAGAATTCACAAAATATGCCTGTATAATATTCATTGATATAACGTATTATTATTTTAATATGATTTATTCATGTGCATTATGGATGAGTGTTGCTTGTACAAAAAGTAATCACAAATAGCCCCACAGCCAAATGAAAAATTTATTATATTTATCTGTATCTCGTTGCTTTATCGCTTACGAAGATAAAGGCAGTCCCATGGCAGAGATTGTCATAGGGAAATGAAGTGTTAGAAACTTCATCATGGAAGATCCCAGTTTACGAGGTTAAGGTGACTAGTCCCCTTCCTCGCTGCCTTTGCCTTCCCTAGTTCGAGCGCACAACTTTGTACCCATTTACAGCTGGTAAACTGGAGTGTTCTACAGCCAGTTTCAGTAGAAAGCAACCTGATCACGTGGTCACTCACTTTCTTTATTTATGTATTACTTTTGTGTAGATGCTAAGGATAGCATCAGTATTTGAATTTGTACTTGATATGATTTGGAAGGATCAAGTTATAGTATATGAAGGGATGTATAGGAGCGGAATAAACCAGATGATGTTTATTACTGATATGTTAATATTAATTCTGTATCATTGAAATGATGTTACTTGCTATGACTGTATAACTTTGACACCTGATGACTGACTTGTCTGACTTATGTGCTAGTCAGTTACACTTAATTGAAATGTTAATATTAATGCTATATCACTGAAATGATGTCCTTACTTACTATGATTGTATAACGGTGACATCTGATGACTGACTGGTCTGACATCTGTGCTAGTCAGCTACAAGTCTAGCCAGATACTAGCCAAGGCTGATATGTTGCAGGTTCCATGAAATAACTCAAACCAGACTGTCCAGTATCAGAAGCCGGTGCAGTTCATCCGAGGCAATCCCACAAAAGTGCAGGACCCCAAAGAGTGAACTTCAACTGGTCATTGGCATCCCTACTGTTGGGCCTACCAAGTCTGATATCAGCAAAGGACAGTTTCAGCAGTATCAAGTTGGAAAGATAAGTGTCCTGTTTGACACTGACCACCTATACATGTGAAACAGCCAATAGTTGAAAACAATAAGTAACCATACAGAAACTCAGTCAACTGATGACAGTTATCCTTAAATTCAAAGGACTAATAACAGTGATTTCAGTAACTTTATTATTTAAGATCTTGAAGTCTAAACAGACAATAATAGTAATTGTGTGAATATATTTTATATATATGTGTATACTCTTTTCCAACTAGTAGAAATAGAATATTAGTGTAATTATTAAACTATTTTAACTGTACCTGAGGATTTATTCACTTCTTCCATTTTGTGGGTTCAGTGAATGTACATTTTACTTATCCCCTAGAATATAAGTAATCATAAGATAGTCATAGGGAGGAGACACCTTAAATCCTGGTACTACTTCTTACCAACTGGGCCAGGGTTTTTACAGTCTGACTATTTTTATGATAACAATACACCAGTGCTTATTTCTAAGACTGGGGTATTACTTGTAAGGTCAGAACTCTTTACTGGCATACTCTTACATAATAAATAATTTTAAATAACCTCCCGCTACAGTGGGGGCTCGTCTGCGGGATATATCTTTGATATTCCTGAGCCAACTTTCTATTTCTGCTGTGTAGGAATTTTTTTTTGTAAAATTTTTTGGAAAGAGTAAACATAGTAGGAAATAATAATTTTTTTAGGAGTACCATTGAGTACAGATAAAGAAAGCTGTTTCATATATGGTGAAGTCAGTTTAATTAACTTTAATTTTAACTAAGTTAATTATATTGTAGTAAATTAGTTTGAGTAAGATCGCTTGCCCTACTAGACTACAGATACATCATGGCTGACTTGGTCAAATTTAGGTCTGCTACACTGCAGGTGGGAAAAGAGCTTGGCATGGATGGTGACGCTCTGATCCGGTATGTCACGACGGAATGTGAAAAGTACACCGAGAGAGAAGCAAAGCAATTAGAAGCAGAGAGAGAAGCCAAGAAATTAGAAGAAGAGAGAAGCCAAGAAATTAGAAGCAGAGAGAGAAGCCAAGAAATTAGAAGCAGAGAGAGAAGCCAAGAAATTAGAAGCAGAGAGAGAAGCCAAGAAAATTAGAAGCAGAGAGAGAAGCCAAGAAATTAGAAGCAGAGAGAGAAGCCAAGAAATTAGAAGCTGAGAGAGAAGAAAGGAGGTTACAAGCAGAGAGAGACCATGAGCTGAAAATGAGACAGCTTGATCTTGAACTTCAGGCTGGGACTATCACCCATGGTAATAGCTCACCTCATTCTGCGAATAGCTCTTTTCAGAACACAGCAAATGGGGCCATGAACTTCCACCTAGATCCATTTGTTGAAAAGGAGGACGCAATTGAGTCGTACCTGGATAGGTATGAAAGGCTAGCCTCTACATATGGACTGGAAAAGGAAAAATGGAGTCTAAAGTTATCCCAGGGATTGAGAGGTATTGCATATGATGTGTTTCTGAAACTCCCCAAAGAAGATCAGGAAAATTATGAAATACTAAAGCAAGCCTTACTGATCCGGTATGAAAAGAACTCTGAGGCATATAGGAAGAAATTTAGAACTTCTAAACCTCTACCTGGAGAAACATATAACCAGTTCTCAGCTAGGCTAGAAACGTATTTGTTGAAATGGAGTAGTTTAGGTAAGTATCAGAAAACCTACGAGGATCTGAAAGAAATGGTTATGTTAGAGCAAGTGAAAGATTCCATGTCTCAAGAAATGAGGAAATTCCTTATGGAACAAGGAGCAGAGAGGCTGGAAGACATTTTGAAATGTGCAGAGAGATACCAAGCAGCTCAAGCTGAATTGGTAGGAACAAAAAGGAAGCAGGTAGAAGGATATAAGCCACCACCGCAGAATACCGAGGTTGACCAGATGGATCAACCATACAGATACAAGCAAAGATTTGATAATAAGGACAAGAACCCTCAGACTCAGGAAAAGAAACCCTACAAACAGGGAGATAAGTGGTGCAAATTTTGTAAGATGAGCAACCACAACACTGATGAATGTGGGAGGAAAAAAACCCCTTCATCATGCTGCATGTCTACAGGTGAGGACTTCTGTTAGGAAGGAACTGACTGTGAGTCAGAATAGCCTCCATCACCCACCTACCCAGGAGATAGTGACTGTGAATGGCAAACAAGTCACAGGAATGTATGACACAGGTTTGTCCTATGACGCAGTCGTGTGTGCATCTCTGGTGTGCCCTGAACAAATCACCACAGAAACAGTAGAGATTCAAGGGCCACTAAAAGGAACATCACCCCTTACATTACCCATAGCAAAGATTCATGTCAGTTGTCGCTATGTGGAAGGGGAGATAAATGCAGCTGTGATAGATGATCCCTTTTACCCCCTAATGTTGGGGCGTAAATATGTTTTCTTGGGAGACCCTGTAAAACCTATGGTTATGGCAGAAATCCAGACCAGGTCTGACTCCAGGAACATAGAGAGGGACACCAACTTAAAATTTCATTCGACTGAAATGAAACGGGCTCAAGAAGCAGACAGCACGTTGAAGCCTTGTTTTGGCAAATTATCAAAAACACATAAAGCTCCAAGGAAAGGACATTTCTATATGGAACATGGACTCTTGTACAGGAAAGCTGGAAGAGGGACGAAAAGTCATGGTCAAATCGTTGTACCATCCACCTATAGGAATAAGGTTATAGGCTGGGGACACATATCAACTTTGAGTGAACACCTGGGTAATGGTGCCACAAAACAAAGAATAGCCACCCAGTTCTACTGGCCAGGTATTACGGAAGACATAAATCAGTATGTAAATTCCTGTCCAGAGTGCACCTATGTAGATTCAGAAAGTCGACGGAAGAGTCTTCATCAAAAATCTACAAGCAAACCAGCAATCAGGGGTACTCCCGAGATTTGCACGGGAGGGGAAAGGAAACATCCCACACAGGTTCAATTGCAGTCTGAACCCCATGCGCTGGAAAAAAGGAACAAATCACGTAGCGAAAATCAAACACCTACGGATTTGCGAGGGAAAACCACATCCAACTATCAACGAAAAGAGGGCGGTAAACTTCATGGGAAACCTACCGACCCCGTTTCACCAGCAGTAAGAGCCTGGATGAAAAGCCGAACCGGAAGGAGAGAGATAGTAAAGGATGAATATATTATTGGAAAACAGAATGTGGGCGCAGATTTTCTTAGTCGCCATCCCACAGAGCTTGAGGAGGATAGAAGGAAGGAAAACTCACCTCGGAATGGTCGATTTGCAATTGTCTTGTACCCAATAGTTAAGCTAGATATCATCCAGCTTAAAATATGGGGGAGCTATGTCGCAAAATTGGTTTCAAGTCATTGCAAATGGGTTCAGTTAGATTTATAAACCCATCTACGATCGAGTGACCGCTTTCAAAATGGCGGCGTATCAGCGAAATGTGTATCGGACAGAGGAAATCGCCAACGATAAATAAAAACAGAAGGGAATCCGTATGAAAAGGATTTTACATTTCAGTACAGGGAAGGATGGTGTATAACTGCATATAAGATGGAACGGTAGGAAGTTCTCATTTACGGAGATATATGCGTATTTCGGCTGCCCACAGTTACGCTAAAAGCATGTAAACCCACTTCTGTTCTAAATATTAAAATCAACAAATAACAGTTTGGGAATTTACATGGATAGGAAGATAGAGTTTTATCAGCTGTATAAAACTAGATAAGATGGAACAATATGGATATTATATATGCCGAGAATGATAAAGGCAAAATTTCAGTCGATGCACAGATCGGCCGAAATCACGGTTCGGGAAGGATTTTTTCAGGTTAGGTTTAAGATGTGACGTCGGTACTCTCCGATACGTCCGCGCTATACGTATTTAAAGCGGATCGGTAAACTGAGAGGGATACACAACGAAAGAGGTTTGAGCCAGACTGGAGACAGAGTTTCGCCACGACTCCCATGAAAGTGTGAGCGGATCGCCAGAAACATTTTTAAGTCCAGTATCTGAAGTCTGAGGGTAAGCGAAATTATGATAACTACCGTGTATAATATTTGTTATTTCAGGTTCATACAGAATTCACAAAATATGCCTGTATAATATTCATTGATATAAAGTATTATTATTTTAATATGATTTATTCATGTGCATTATGGATGAGTGTTGCTTGTACAAACCGTAATCACAAATAGCCCCACAGCCTAATGAATTATATTTAATTTATCGATATATTGCTTTATTATCGCTTACGAAGATAAAGGCAGTCCCATGGCAGAGATTGTCATAGGGAAATGAAGTGTTAGAAACTTCATCATGGAAGATCCCAGTTTACGAGGTTAAGGTGACTAGTCCCCTTCCTCGCTGCCTTTGCCTTCCCTAGTTCGAGCGCACAACTTTGTACCCATTTACAGCTGGTAAACTGGAGTGTTCTACAGCCAGTTTCAGTAGAAAGCAACCTGATCACGTGGTCACTCACTTTCTTTATTTTATGTATTACTTTTGTGTAGATGCTAAGATAGCATCTGTATTTGAATTTGTACTTGATATGATTTGGAAGGATCAAGTTATAGAATATGAAGGGATGTATAGGAGCGGAATAAACCAGATGATGTTTATTACTGATATGTTAATATTAATTCTGTATCATTGAAATGATGTTACTTGCTATGACTGTATAACTTTGACACCTGATGACTGACTTGTCTGACTTATGTGCTAGTCAGTTACACTTAATTGAAATGTTAATATTAATGCTATATCACTGAAATGATGTCCTTACTTACTATGATTGTATAACGGTGACATCTGATGACTGACTGGTCTGACATCTGTGCTAGTCAGCTACAAGTCTAGCCAGATACTAGCCAAGGCTGATATGTTGCAGGTTCCATGAAATAACTCAAACCAGACTGTCCAGTATCAGAAGCCGGTGCAGTTCATCCGAGGCAATCCCACAAAAGTGCAGGACCCCAAAGAGTGAACTTCAACTGGTCATTGGCATCCCTACTGTTGGGCCTACCAAGTCTGATATCAGCAAAGGACAGTTTCAGCAGTATCAAGTTGGAAAGATAAGTGTCCTGTTTGACACTGACCACCTATACATGTGAAACAGCCAATAGTTGAAAACAATAAGTAACCATACAGAAACTCAGTCAACTGATGACAGTTATCCTTAAATTCAAAGGACTAATAACAGTGATTTCAGTAACTTTATTATTTAAGATCTTGAAGTCTAAACAGACAATAATAGTAATTGTGTGAATATTTTTATATATATATGTGTATACTCTTTTCCAACTAGTAGAAATAGAATATTAGTGTAATTATTAAACTATTTTAACTGTACCTGAGGATTTATTCACTTCTTCCATTTTGTGGTTTCAGTGAATGTACATTTTACTTATCCCCTAGAATATAAGTAATCATAAGATAGTCACAGGGAGGAGACACCTTAAATCCTGGTACTACTTCTTACCAACTGGGCCAGGGTTTTCACAGTCTGACTATTTTTATGATAACAATACACCAGTGCTTATTTCTAAGACTGGGGTATTACTTGTAAGGTCAGAACTCTTTACTGGCATACTCTTACATAATAAATAATTTTAAATAACCTCCCGCTACAGTGGGGGCTCGTCTGCGGGATATATCTTTGATATTCCTGAGCCAACTTTCTATTTCTGCTGTGTAGAAAAATTTTGTTTTGTAATATTTTTTTTTGAAAGAGTAACATAGTAGGAAATAATTATTTTTTTAGGAGTACCATTGAGTACAGATAAAGAAAGCTGTTTCATATATGGTGAAGTCAGTTTAATTAACTTTAATTTTAACTAAGTTAATTATATTGTAGTAAATTAGTTTGAGTAAGATCGCTTGCCCTACTAGACTACAGATACATCATGGCTGACTTGGTCAAATTTAGGTCTGCTACACTGCAGGTGGGAAAAGAGCTTGGCATGGATGGTGACGCTCTGATCCGGTATGTCACGACGGAATGTGAAAAGTACACCGAGAGAGAAGCAAAGCAATTAGAAGCAGAGAGAGAAGCAAAGAAATTAGAAGCAGAGAGAGAAGCCAAGAAATTAGAAGCAGAGAGAGAAGCCAAGAAATTAGAAGCAGAGAGAGAAGCCAAGAAATTAGAATTAGAAGCAGAGAGAGAAGCCAAGAAATTAGCATTAGAAGCAGAGAGAGAAGCCAAGAAATTAGAAGCGGAGAGAGAAGCCAAGAAATTAGAAGCTGAGAGAGAAGAAAGGAGGTTACAAGCAGAGAGAGACCATGAGCTGAAAATGAGACAGCTTGATCTTGAACTTCAGGCTGGGACTATCACCCATGGTAATAGCTCACCTCATTCTGCGAATAGCTCTTTTCAGAACACAGCAAATGGGGCCATGAACTTCCACCTAGATCCATTTGTTGAAAAGGAGGACGCAATTGAGTCGTACCTGGATAGGTATGAAAGGCTAGCCTCTACATATGGACTGGAAAAGGAAAAATGGAGTCTAAAGTTATCCCAGGGATTGAGAGGTATTGCATATGATGTGTTTCTGAAACTCCCCAAAGAAGATCAGGAAAATTATGAAATACTAAAGCAAGCCTTACTGATCCGGTATGAAAAGAACTCTGAGGCATATAGGAAGAAATTTAGAACTTCTAAACCTCTACCTGGAGAAACATATAACCAGTTCTCAGCTAGGCTAGAAACGTATTTGTTGAAATGGAGTAGTTTAGGTAAGTATCAGAAAACCTACGAGGATCTGAAAGAAATGGTTATGTTAGAGCAAGTGAAAGATTCCATGTCTCAAGAAATGAGGAAATTCCTTATGGAACAAGGAGCAGAGAGGCTGGAAGACATTTTGAAATGTGCAGAGAGATACCAAGCAGCTCAAGCTGAATTGGTAGGAACAAAAAGGAAGCAGGTAGAAGGATATAAGCCACCACCGCAGAATACCGATTTTGACCAGATGGATCAACCATACAGAAACAAGCAAAGATTTGATAATAAGGACAAGAACCCTCAGACTCAGGAAAAGAAACCCTACAAACAGGGAGATAAGTGGTGCAAATTTTGTAAGATGAGCAACCACAACACTGATGAATGTGGGAGGAAAAAACCCCTTCATCATGCTGCATGTCTACAGGTGAGGACTTCTGTTAGGAAGGAACTGACTGTGAGTCAGAATAGCCTCCATCACCCACCTACCCAGGAGATAGTGACTGTGAATGGCAAACAAGTCACAGGAATGTATGACACAGGTTTGTCCTATGACGCAGTCGTGTGTGCATCTCTGGTGTGCCCTGAACAAATCACCACAGAAACAGTAGAGATTCAAGGGCCACTAAAAGGAACATCACCCCTTACATTACCCATAGCAAAGATTCATGTCAGTTGTCGCTATGTGGAAGGGGAGATAAATGCAGCTGTGATAGATGATCCCTTTTACCCCCTAATGTTGGGGCGTAAATATGTTTTCTTGGGAGACCCTGTAAAACCTATGGTTATGGCAGAAATCCAGACCAGGTCTGACTCCAGGAACATAGAGAGGGACACCAACTTAAAATTTCATTCAACTGAAATGAAACGGGCTCAAGAAGCAGACAGCACGTTGAAGCCTTGTTTTGGCAAATTATCAAAAACACATAAAGCTCCAAGGAAAGGACATTTCTATATGGAACATGGACTCTTGTACAGGAAAGCTGGAAGAGGGACGAAAAGTCATGGTCAAATCGTTGTACCATCCACCTATAGGAATAAGGTTATAGGCTGGGGACACATATCAACTTTGAGTGAACACCTGGGTAATGGTGCCACAAAACAAAGAATAGCCACCCAGTTCTACTGGCCAGGTATTACGGAAGACATAAATCAGTATGTAAATTCCTGTCCAGAGTGCACCTATGTAGATTCAGAAAGTCGACGGAAGAGTCTTCATCAAAAATCTACAAGCAAACCAGCAATCAGGGGTACTCCCGAGATTTGCACGGGAGGGGAAAGGAAACATCCCACACAGGTTCAATTGCAGTCTGAACCCCATGCGCTGGAAAAAAGGAACAAATCACGTAGCGAAAATCAAACACCTACGGATTTGCGAGGGAAAACCACATCCAACTATCAACGAAAAGAGGGCGGTAAACTTCATGGGAAACCTACCGACCCCGTTTCACCAGCAGTAAGAGCCTGGATGAAAAGCCGAACAGGAAGGAGAGAGATAGTAAAGGATGAATATATTATTGGAAAACAGAATGTGGGCGCAGATTTTCTTAGTCGCCATCCCACAGAGCTTGAGGAGGATAGAAGGAAGGAAAACTAACCTCGGAATGGTCGATTTGCAATTGTCTTGTACCCAATAGTTAAGCTAGATATCATCCAGCTTAAAATATGGGGGAGCTATGTCGCAAAATTGGTTTCAAGTCATTGCAAATGAGTTCAGTTAGATTTATAAACCCATCTACGATCGAGTGACCGCTTTCAAAATGGCGGCGTATCAGCGAAATGTGTATCGGACAGAGGAAATCGCCAACGATAAATAAAAACAGAAGGGAATCCGTATGAAAAGGATTTTACATTTCAGTACAGGGAAGGATGGTGTATAACTGCATATAAGATGGAACGGTAGGAAGTTCTCATTTACGGAGATATATGCGTATTTCGGCTGCCCACAGTTACGCTAAAAGCATGTAAACCCACTTCTGTTCTAAATATTAAAAATCAACAAATAACAGTTTGGGAATTTACATGGATAGGAAGATAGAGTTTTATCAGCTGTATAAAACTAGATAAGATGGAACAATATGGATATTATATATGCCGAGAATGATAAAGGCAAAATTTCAGTCGACGCACAGATCGGCCGAAATCACTGTTCGGGAAGGATTTTTTCAGGTTAGGTTTAAGCTGTGACGTCGGTACTCTCCGATACGTCCGCGCTATACGTATTTAAAGCGTATCGGTAAAAACTGAGAGATAGACAACGAAAGAGGTTGAGACAGACTGGAGGCAGATTTCGCCACGACTAAATCCATGAATTGTGAGCGGATCGCCAGAAACATTTTTTCAGTCTAAGTGTCTGAGTCTGAGGGTAAGCGAATTTATGATAACTACCGTGTATACTATTTGTTATTTCAGGTTCATTTAGAATTCACAAAATATGCCTGTATAATATTCATTGATATAACGTATTATTATTTTAATATGATTATTCATGTGCATTAGTGGATGATGTTGCTTGTACAAAAAGTAATCACAAATAGCCCCACAGCCAAATAATGATTATATATTTATCATATTGCTTTATCGCTTACGAAGATAAAGGCAGTCCCATGGCAGAGATTGTCATAGGGAAATGAAGTGTTAGAAACTTCATCATGGAAGATCCCAGCTTACGAGGTTAAGGTGACTAGTCCCCTTCCTCGCTGCCTTTGCCTTCCCTAGTTCGAGCGCACAACTTTGTACCCATTTACAGCTGGTAAACTGGAGTGTTCTACAGCCAGTTTCAGTAGAAAGCAACCTGATCACGTGGTCACTCACTTTCTTTATTTATGTATTACTTTTGTGTAGATGCTAAGGATAGCATCAGTATTTGAATTTGTACTTGATATGATTTGGAAGGATCAAGTTATAGAATATGAAGGGATGTATAGGAGCGGAATAAACCAGATGATGTTTATTACTGATATGTTAATATTAATTCTGTATCATTGAAATGATGTTACTTGCTATGACTGTATAACTTTGACACCTGATGACTGACTTGTCTGACTTATGTGCTAGTCAGTTACACTTAATTGAAATGTTAATATTAATGCTATATCACTGAAATGATGTCCTTACTTACTATGATTGTATAACGGTGACATCTGATGACTGACTGGTCTGACATCTGTGCTAGTCAGCTACAAGTCTAGCCAGATACTAGCCAAGGCTGATATGTTGCAGGTTCCATGAAATAACTCAAACCAGACTGTCCAGTATCAGAAGCCGGTGCAGTTCATCCGAGGCAATCCCACAAAAGTGCAGGACCCCAAAGAGTGAACTTCAACTGGTCATTGGCATCCCTACTGTTGGGCCTACCAAGTCTGATATCAGCAAAGGACAGTTTCAGCAGTATCAAGTTGGAAAGATAAGTGTCCTGTTTGACACTGACCACCTATACATGTGAAACAGCCAATAGTTGAAAACAATAAGTAACCATACAGAAACTCAGTCAACTGATGACAGTTATCCTTAAATTCAAAGGACTAATAACAGTGATTTCAGTAACTTTATTATTTAAGATCTTGAAGTCTAAACAGACAATAATAGTAATTGTGTGAATTTTTTATATATATATGTGTATACTCTTTTCCAACTAGTAGAAATAGAATATTAGTGTAATTATTAAATTATTTTAACTCTACCTGAGGATTTATTCACTTCTTCCTTTTGTGGTTTCAGTGAATGTACATTTTACTTATCCCCTAGAATATAAGTAATCATAAGATAGTCCTAGGGAGGAGACACCTTAAATCCTGCTACTACTTCTTACCAACTGGGCCAGGGTTTTTTACAGTCTGACTATTTTTATGATAACAATACACCAGTGCTTATTTCTAAGACTGGGGTATTACTTGTAAGGTCAGAACTCTTTACTGGCATACTCTTACATAAATAAATAATTTTAAATAACCTCCCGCTACAGTGGGGGCTCGTCTGCGGGATATATCTTTGATATTCCAGAGCCAACTTTCTATTTCTGCTGTGTAGAAAATTTTGTTTTGTAAATTTTTTTTTTTTAAAGAGTAAAATAAAATATAAAAATTTTTTTTGTAGGAGTACCATTTAGTACAGATAAAGAAAGCTGTTTCATATATGGTGAAGTCAGTTTAATTAACTTTAATTTTAACTAAGTTAATTATATTGTAGTAAATTAGTTTGAGTAAGATCGCTTGCCCTACTAGACTACAGATACATCATGGCTGACTTGGTCAAATTTAGGTCTGCTACACTGCAGGTGGGAAAAGAGCTTGGCATGGATGGTGACGCTCTGATCCGGTATGTCACGACGGAATGTGAAAAGTACACCGAGAGAGAAGCAAAGCAATTAGAAGCAGAGAGAGAAGCCAAGAAATTAGAAGCAGAGAGAGAAGCCAAGAAATTAGAAGCAGAGAGAGAAGCCAAGAAATTAGAAGCAGAGAGAGAAGCCAAGAAATTAGAATTAGAAGCAGAGAGAGAAGCCAAGAAATTAGAATTAGAAGCGGAGAGAGAAGCCAAGAAATTAGAAGCTGAGAGAGAAGAAAGGAGGTTACAAGCAGAGAGAGACCATGAGCTGAAAATGAGACAGCTTGATCTTGAACTTCAGGCTGGGACTATCACCCATGGTAATAGCTCACCTCATTCTGCGAATAGCTCTTTTCAGAACACAGCAAATGGGGCCATGAACTTCCACCTAGATCCATTTGTTGAAAAGGAGGACGCAATTGAGTCGTACCTGGATAGGTATGAAAGGCTAGCCTCTACATATGGACTGGAAAAGGAAAAATGGAGTCTAAAGTTATCCCAGGGATTGAGAGGTATTGCATATGATGTGTTTCTGAAACTCCCCAAAGAAGATCAGGAAAATTATGAAATACTAAAGCAAGCCTTACTGATCCGGTATGAAAAGAACTCTGAGGCATATAGGAAGAAATTTAGAACTTCTAAACCTCTACCTGGAGAAACATATAACCAGTTCTCAGCTAGGCTAGAAACGTATTTGTTGAAATGGAGTAGTTTAGGTAAGTATCAGAAAACCTACGAGGATCTGAAAGAAATGGTTATGTTAGAGCAAGTGAAAGATTCCATGTCTCAAGAAATGAGGAAATTCCTTATGGAACAAGGAGCAGAGAGGCTGGAAGACATTTTGAAATGTGCAGAGAGATACCAAGCAGCTCAAGCTGAATTGGTAGGAACAAAAAGGAAGCAGGTAGAAGGATATAAGCCACCACCGCAGAATACCCATTTTGACCAGATGGATCAACCATACAGAAACAAGCAAAGATTTGATAATAAGGACAAGAACCCTCAGACTCAGGAAAAGAAACCCTACAAACAGGGAGATAAGTGGTGCAAATTTTGTAAGATGAGCAACCACAACACTGATGAATGTGGGAGGAAAAAACCCCTTCATCATGCTGCATGTCTACAGGTGAGGACTTCTGTTAGGAAGGAACTGACTGTGAGTCAGAATAGCCTCCATCACCCACCTACCCAGGAGATAGTGACTGTGAATGGCAAACAAGTCACAGGAATGTATGACACAGGTTTGTCCTATGACGCAGTCGTGTGTGCATCTCTGGTGTGCCCTGAACAAATCACCACAGAAACAGTAGAGATTCAAGGGCCACTAAAAGGAACATCACCCCTTACATTACCCATAGCAAAGATTCATGTCAGTTGTCGCTATGTGGAAGGGGAGATAAATGCAGCTGTGATAGATGATCCCTTTTACCCCCTAATGTTGGGGCGTAAATATGTTTTCTTGGGAGACCCTGTAAAACCTATGGTTATGGCAGAAATCCAGACCAGGTCTGACTCCAGGAACATAGAGAGGGACACCAACTTAAAATTTCATTCAACTGAAATGAAACGGGCTCAAGAAGCAGACAGCACGTTGAAGCCTTGTTTTGGCAAATTATCAAAAACACATAAAGCTCCAAGGAAAGGACATTTCTATATGGAACATGGACTCTTGTACAGGAAAGCTGGAAGAGGGACGAAAAGTCATGGTCAAATCGTTGTACCATCCACCTATAGGAATAAGGTTATAGGCTGGGGACACATATCAACTTTGAGTGAACACCTGGGTAATGGTGCCACAAAACAAAGAATAGCCACCCAGTTCTACTGGCCAGGTATTACGGAAGACATAAATCAGTATGTAAATTCCTGTCCAGAGTGCACCTATGTAGATTCAGAAAGTCGACGGAAGAGTCTTCATCAAAAATCTACAAGCAAACCAGCAATCAGGGGTACTCCCGAGATTTGCACGGGAGGGGAAAGGAAACATCCCACACAGGTTCAATTGCAGTCTGAACCCCATGCGCTGGAAAAAAGGAACAAATCATGTAGCGAAAATCAAACACCTACGGATTTGCGAGGGAAAACCACATCCAACTATCAACGAAAAGAGGGCGGTAAACTTCATGGGAAACCTACCGACCCCGTTTCACCAGCAGTAAGAGCCTGGATGAAAAGCCGAACCGGAAGGAGAGAGATAGTAAAGGATGAATATATTATTGGAAAACAGAATGTGGGCGCAGATTTTCTTAGTCGCCATCCCACAGAGCTTGAGGAGGATAGAAAGAAGGAAAACTAACCTCGGAATGGTCGATTTGCAATTGTCTTGTACCCAATAGTTAAGCTAGATATCATCCAGCTTAAAATATGGGGGAGCTATGTCGCAAAATTGGTTTCAAGTCATTGCAAATGAGTTCAGTTAGATTTATAAACCCATCTACGATCGAGTGACCGCTTTCAAAATGGCGGCGTATCAGCGAAATGTGTATCGGACAGAGGAAATCGCCAACGATAAATAAAAACAGAAGGGAATCCGTATGAAAAGGATTTTACATTTCAGTACAGGGAAGGATGGTGTATAACTGCATATAAGATGGAACGGTAGGAAGTTCTCATTTACGGAGATATATGCGTATTTCGGCTGCCCACAGTTACGCTAAAAGCATGTAAACCCACTTCTGTTCTAAATATTAAAATCAACAAATAACAGTTTGGGAATTTACATGGATAGGAAGATAGAGTTTTATCAGCTGTATAAAACTAGATAAGATGGAACAATATGGATATTATATATGCCGAGAATGATAAAGGCAAAATTTCAGTCGACGCACAGATCGGCCGAAATCACTGTTCGGGAAGGATTTTTTCAGGTTAGTCTTAAGCTGTGACGTCGGTGCTCTCCGATACGACCGCGCTATACGTATTTAAAGGGGATCGGTAAGACTGGAGAGATAGAGGACGAAAGCGGTTGAGACAGACTGGAGGCAGAGTTTCGCCACGACTCCCATGAAGTGTGAGCGGATCGCCAGAAACATTTTTAAGTCCAGTATCTGAAGTCTGAGGGTAAGCGAATTTATGATAACTACCGTGTATAATATTTTTCTTTATTTTGTATTACAGGTTCATTTAGAATTCACAAAATATTCCTGTATAATATTCATTGATATAACGTATTATTATTTTAATATGATTTATTCATGTGCTTAGTGGAAGATGGTTGCTTGTACAAAAACGTATCAAAACTAGCCCCACAGCCAAATAGAAACTATTTATTATATTTAATGCTGTATCATATTGCTTTATCGCTTACGAAGATAAAGGCAGTCCCATGGCAGAGATTGTCATAGGGAAATGAAGTGTTAGAAACTTCATCATGGAAGATCCCAGTTTACGAGGTTAAGGTGACTAGTCCCCTTCCTCGCTGCCTTTGCCTTCCCTAGTTCGAGCGCACAACTTCGTACCCATTTACAGCTGGTAAACTGGAGTGTTCTACAGCCAGTTTCAGTAGAAAGCAACCTGATCACGTGGTCACTCACTTTCTTTATTTATGTATTACTTTTGTGTAGATGCTAAGGATAGCATCAGTATTTGAATTTGTACTTGATATGATTTGGAAGGATCAAGTTATAGAATATGAAGGGATGTATAGGAGCGGAATAAACCAGATGATGTTTATTACTGATATGTTAATATTAATTCTGTATCATTGAAATGATGTTACTTGCTATGACTGTATAACTTTGACACCTGATGACTGACTTGTCTGACTTATGTGCTAGTCAGTTACACTTAATTGAAATGTTAATATTAATGCTATATCACTGAAATGATGTCCTTACTTACTATGATTGTATAACGGTGACATCTGATGACTGACTGGTCTGACATCTGTGCTAGTCAGCTACAAGTCTAGCCAGATACTAGCCAAGGCTGATATGTTGCAGGTTCCATGAAATAACTCAAACCAGACTGTCCAGTATCAGAAGCCGGTGTAGTTCATCCGAGGCAATCCCACAAAAGTGCAGGACCCCAAAGAGTGAACTTCAACTGGTCATTGGCATCCCTACTGTTGGGCCTACCAAGTCTGATATCAGCAAAGGACAGTTTCAGCAGTATCAAGTTGGAAAGATAAGTGTCCTGTTTGACACTGACCACCTATACATGTGAAACAGCCAATAGTTGAAAACAATAAGTAACCATACAGAAACTCAGTCAACTGATGACAGTTATCCTTAAATTCAAAGGACTAATAACAGTGATTTCAGTAACTTTATTATTTAAGATCTTGAAGTATAAACAGACCATAATAGTAATTGTGTGAATACTTTTATATATATGTATATGCTCTTTTCCAACTAGTAGAAATAGAATATTAGTGTAATTATTAAACTATTTTAACTGTACCTGAGGATTTATTCACTTCTTCCATTTGTGGTTTCAGTGAATGTTCATTTTACTTATCCCCTAGAATATAAGTAATCATAAGATAGTCATTTTCTAAGACTGGGGTATTACTTGTAAGGTCAGAACTCTTTACTGGCATACTCTTACATATAAATAATTTTAAATAACCTCCCGCTACATTCGGTCAGGATGACCTATCCTTCTGTGTTATCTGCTATGTGACGAGGAAATGATGGCATCATATAGAAACCAGACGTTTTCACTGCCACACGTTTGGGTAAATGTAAGACTAATTTTCTGTTTTACTTCAATAAATCTCACAAGTTGATTGAAATAGACATTTTCATTTATATTTTCCCACAGTATTCGGCTTGTTAAGAATCTTCGCACCGAAGTTATTTTTTTACTGTGAGAGGAATGTGGGTCAACCTGTGACCAGGTGTCTAGTCAAGCGCAACCCAGCCAGCCTGTTGACCCGTGTTGTATGACGTTACCCCGTGCGGTTTACAGAATGCTATCGAGGACCGCGGATTTGTGACCTATTTATTTTTTTTTTTTTTGTTTAGGAGTTAGTTTAAGATTGCTATAGTGTTTTTTACACTTAATTTATTTTTTGGATAATGAATTACTGTATTGTATAGTAACTTACATTACATAATGTCTTAGGTATTGTGTATGTTCATATGTATGCACTGTTGTGACTCTGTCATTATTTACATGATTGTTTTGTTGATAAACATTGCATGTGTTATGATTGCAATGAAATTATGACATATCACTTTGTAGTGACTTATCTTTAATTTTTGTAATGAGATTGTGGATTTGTGATTTTTTTTTTCATACGCTAGTCGGAAGACTATTCCACTTAGACCATATTATGTATGACCATAGGTGCTACGTTGTGAAGTTTGAAGCAATGATAGTTGATTCATCAAACATTGATATGTTTTGCAGCGTTGGTTCTTGGGATAATTTTGTACATGATGAGTTTGCCAGCCCTATGCACAAACTCATTAGCGACGAATATGCGTTAGTTGTTTCAGAGAGTCTTGTTATTCATTAAATTTATTTTTTTCTTTTCTTTTATTCTGGTGCTATGTCTAATTAATATATTACCATATACAGAGGTTATATGCAGTAACTATTGTGTTGTGAAATGTAATTTTGAAACTAAACTTGTATGTGTTATTTATGTTTTTGTATTTGTATTTGTAAACATATTTTGAAACATTGGTTTTTGATATTTTTTTTGCCATGTGTTTTTTTCTGCTGAATTTTGTTTAAACTAGTATGCGTTTATTATGAGTCTACTTAAGTATTGGAATTTTTTTTGTTAGATGTCATTCATTTGGTTAAAGATAATTTCATTTTGGTATATTAGTTATAGATTTAATCTAGAAAAAATTAAAATACTATTTTTATTTAACTTAGCTTTAAAGAAACTTTTTTGTACTGTAATTTTTTTTTTTTTTTTGGAAATGTATTTTTCTTTGACATTGTTATATTTTTTCTGCGCCAAAGCGCTTAATAAGGTGTAATAATATATGTTGATAGTAATATTTTTTTTCAGATTGTGATATTTTTATATATCGCACTTTTTTGTGTGATGCCTGTGATAAATCATTTTAGTTATGAATAAGTTTTGTAATTTAGCTAAATTATTTATTATGCATTATTTAGTTGGATAGTTGTTGGGATGTATTGTTGTCGTTTTTCTATGCATTCATTATTTTGTATTTCCTTCTGCCTTTTCGGATGATTCTTCGTTTCACTTCATTTCTTTGGAAGCGGTCTATACTTGGGTTATGCTTCCATGTTTCATCTGAATGTTACTTGATACTATTTGTATACGTTTACTTCTTACACTTCTTATACTTCCATACTTTGTATTCTTACGTATTGTAATATGGATTAGTATATGTAATTATTAGTGACAGTTCTATGTATTTCATGCAAGGAATTGATTAGCTCAATTATTACTATTAGGTATTATGGATCTTTCTTCCTATTTCGATTTCTTTGTTGATTTTCTGTGCTGATCATGCTTCTTTTGTTTGATCTTGACTTTACTTTCTATTTATTGTGTCATGTTTGGTCTACAGTAATAATACTTAACTTTGTTTGTAAATGATTATTTCGGTGTATTTAGCAGATTATTATGGGTAATTTGTTTATTGTACACTTGCTTTATTATTTGGCGATGTATTATTTTGACCTTATCATAAGGCTATTGTTGTAAGCATATATTAGAGCTTAGCTGACCCCTTATTTTTCATTGATGTAGTTTTTTCAAAAAAAATGATAAATCATTTTTTTCTCCGGACCGGGTGGTAACTGTTAAGGTCAAAGGGGAGTGATACGTACTATACTGATTATACAGTGTGAATTCAGGGTTGTCGCACTTGTTAGCTGGTTTAATTGTGAGTTGTTTAAACATTTATATGTTAGAAAACAGAGTGTACAGAAAGCGTGTGAGCGCTGGTCATGTAGTTATTCTGTACTGGTTTCGGCCGGCTGTGAATAGCTCACGGGGAGTCCGTGAACAGCCGAGTCCGGTGTCTGTTTTGTGCGGGAGATGTGTCATCCCGTGGCAGTCTAAGTTGGGCGGTGACTGGAGAGTCAGCCCTGTATCTTGTGTGTGTTCCCAAGGGTAGTGTAAGGGAACGATATTTGGCCATTTTTCGAGGTGTACTAGTACTTGCCTATTTAGGTGTGTTTATCTGCAGATAAGATGTGATAAATCTGCAGATAAGATGAGATAAGGGAAGATAAGAGAAGATAAGGTGTACTTTATGTTAAGGACATGTTCTGAGGCCTTGGTGTCTACAGGCCGATGTTTTGGATCATATTTACCTCCCTGATAGATTTCTATTGTGCAGGAACGGCGCTAGGAGATAGTAAGGCCATTGTTCCTTTTGGAGGGAGAGTTTTCTGGAGATTATAAGGCCAGGAGTTGTGTAGGCCAGATTACTTATAGACTACAGAGCGGACAGTCTTTTGAGTATATATAGATTTAAGGATCCAGGAACAGATAGAGTTATTGAAGAGATTATAAGGCCAGGAGTTGTGTAGGCCAGATTACTTATAGACTACAGAGCGGACAGTCTTTTGAGTATATATAGATTTCAGGATCCATGAACAGATATCAGAGTTATTGAAGAGATTATAAGGCCAGGAGTTGTGTAGGCCAGATTACTTATAGACTACAGAGAGGACAGTCTTTTGAGTATATATAGATTTAAGCCTGGGTGGCGTTTTGTAACTGCAGTGTCAGCAGTCGTTCTGGTGGAACATTAGAACTGCGAATATATATAGATCTAAGCCTGGGTGGCGTTTTGTAACTGCAGTGTCAGCAGTCGTTCTGGTGAATTTACTGATGTAACATTAGAACTGAGATGTAAACAGGGTTTACATCATACTGAACAGCTGTAACGTTCTGCGCAATTGATTATTATTGATTTTTTGTGTATCCTGTTGTACCTGTGTAGTGTATCGTATCGGATTGATGTTGCTGTGTAAATAAATGATGTGCTGTCAATTGGAAATGAACACTAGTCTGATTCGTTGATCTATGCTTGACAGTACAGGGTGAGTGACTGTACCCTTCATACCACTCACTACAGACTTTATACACAGGGACAATACAGAGCTAACCTATTTATCATCTGCTCTGTGTGGGCGCATGTACTACAACAGTCTAATCACTTCAACAGAGAGATACTTTACCAAATATACATCAACAGAACTTTATCAATTAATTACCAGGTGATAGACTTTATCACCATTTGTATGTATATAACAGCCTTTTTTCGACGATAACACTCATATTAGCCACCTTGTACATGTTGAAGTTGCCAACCCCAGGCAACCTCATATTAGTCACCTTGTATGACATGAGGTTGCCAACCCCAGGCAACAACCTCATATTAGCCACCTTGTACATGTTGAGGTTGCCAACCCCAGGCACAACCTCATATTAGTGGCCTTGTATGACATGTTGAAGTTGCCAACCCCAGGAAACAACATCATATTAGCCACCTTATATGACATGTTGAGGTTGCCAACCCCAGGCAACAGCCTCATATTAGCCACCTTGTATGACATGTTGAAGTTGCCAACCCCAGGCAACAACATCATATTAGTGGCCTTGTATGACATGTTGAAGTTGCCAACCCCAGGCAACAACATCATATTAGCCACCACCTTGAAGTGCCAATGCAACAACACATATTGTTGACATGTTGAAATTCCCAACCCCAGGCAACAACATCATATTAGCCTTATATGACATGATTGCCAACCCCAGGCACAACCTCATATTAGTGGCCTTGTATGACATGTTGAAGTTGCCAACCCCAGGCACAACCTCATATTAGTGGCCTTGTATGACATGTTGAAGTTGCCAACCCCAGGCAACAACATCATATTAGCCACCTTGTATGACATGTTGAGGTTGCCAACCCCAGGCAGCAGCCTCATATTAGCCACCTTGTATGACATGATGAGGTTGCCAAACCCAGGCAACAACCCCATATTAGCCACCTTGTACGACATGATGAGGTTGCCAACCCCAGGTAACAACCTCATATTAGCCACCTTGTATGACATGATGAGGTTGCCAACCCCAGGTAACAACCTCATATTAGCCACCTTGTACGACATGTTGAAGTTGCCAACCCCAGGCAACAACCTCATATTAGCCACTTTGTACGACATGGTGAGGTTGCCAACCCCAGGTAACAACCTCATATTAGCCACCTTGTATGACATGTTGAAGTTGCCAACCCCAGACAACAACATATTTGCCACCTTGTACGACATGATGAGGTTGCCAACCCCAGGTAACAACCTCATATTAGCCACCTTGTATGACATGTTGAAGTTGCCAACCCCAGGCAACAACCTCATATTAGCCACCTTGTACGACATGAGGTTGCCAACCCCAGGTAACAACTTCATATTAGCCACCTTGTACGACATGTTGAAGTTGCCAACCCCAGGCAACAACCTCATATTAGCCACCTTGTACGACATGTTGAAGTTGCCAACCCCAGGCAACAACCTCATATTAGCCACCTTGTATGACATGAGGTTGCCAACCCCAGGTAACAACCTCATATTAGCCCCCTTGTACGACATGTTGAAGTTGCCAACCCCAGGCAACAACCTCATATTAGCCACCTTGTACGACATGATGAGGTTGCCAACCCCAGATAACAACCTCATATTAGCCACCTTATATGATGTGATGAGGTTGCCAACCCCAGGCAAAAACCTCATATTAGCCACCTTGTACGACATGATGAGGTTGCCAACCCCAGGCAACAACCCCATATTAGCCACCTTGTATGACATGTTGAGGTTGCCAACCCCAGGCAACAACCTCATATTAGCCCCCTTGTACAACATGTTGAGGTTGCCAACCCCAGGCAACAACCTCATATTAGCCACCTTGTACGACATGTTGAAGTTGCCAACCCCAGGTACAACCTCATATTAGCCACCTTGTACGACATGTTGAAGTTGCCAACCCCAGGCAACAACCTCATATTAGCCACCTTGTATGACATGAGGTTGCCAACCCCAGGTAACAACCTCATATTAGCCACCTTGTACGACATGTTGAAGTTGCCAACCCCAGGCAACAACCTCATATTAGCCACCTTGTACGACATGATGAGGTTGCCAACCCCAGATAACAACCTCATATTAGCCACCTTATATGACGTGATGAGGTTGCCAACCCCAGGCAAAACCTCATATTAGCCACCTTGTACGACATGATGAGGTTGCCAACCCCAGGTAACAACCTCATATTAGCCACCTTGTATGACATGTTGAGGTTGCCAACCCCAGGCAACAACCTCATATTAGCCCCCTTGTACGACATGTTGAGGTTGCCAACCCCAGGCAACAACCTCATATTAGCCACCTTGTACAACATGTTGAGGTTGCCAACCCCAGGCAACAACCTCATATTAGCCACCTTGTACGACATTGCCTGATGGTACAGTAGTCCTATTCTTTCTTTGTCTCTTCAGAGATCCCTTGGGAACAACACAGAGGTTATGTTTTACATATTAAACTCTTTTCTTTAGAAATAACACATCTACATGCTACAACATATGGATGCAGTCACACTACACAGATCGTATTGCGTGGGCCATGAAAGTAAGAGACTGTAATGAACTGCTGAAAACATTTACCTGAATCTGAGTCACTGTCACTTGAATACCAGCTGTTTTTGTCACCATTATATAAACAGAGTTAAGGAATCCATTCCATAATATTACACAAACAATTTTATTACCTGTGCAGTATTTCTATGAGGCACTACATGACACAAAGTAGACTGAATAATTTCTAAAAATCCTTCATGAATATTTAGATGCCTATAACGTACAGTTGTAACATTCTTTATTTCCTGAGAAAACAACATTCTATCTTTCTTAGATTTTAAAAATTTGTGACAATAGTGTGTCTTTCCTTTTCTTGATGCCAAAGGAAAAGTAGTTAAGAGTATAAACTTGAACCATATTTTTTTAATTTCCAAAATGGATGTCAATCAATCATTACCCTTCAGCTCCCTAAGGAGCATAGGCCTTCAACAAACACTTTCCAAGTCTTCCTGTCCTGTGCCATCTGCTCAAGTTCTTTCCATGTTTTCCTCATCATTTTCACATCTGTTTCCAGTTCTATTCTCCATGTGTTTTTTGGTCTACCTCTGCCTCTCTTTCCCTGTGGATTCCAGAACAAGGACTGCCTTGTAATGCTATCAACAGGTTTCCTCAATGTGTGTCCTATCCATCACCAGCGTCTTCTTCTCAACTCTTGTTCCACTGGCACTTGTCTGGTTCTTGTCATCAATTCCACATTTGTGACTTTGTCATACCATTTCAGTGCTTCTATTCTACGCAAGTACCCGTTTATAAAAGTCTGTAGCTTTTTGGTTGTTGTTTTTGTTGTTCTCCGTGTCTCAGAGCCATACAATAGGACTGACTTGACATTTGAGTTGAAGATTCTTATTTTCGTGTTGGACTTGATTTCTCTTGTTCTCCATATGTTTCCCAATGCAATGAAAGCTCCTCTTGCTTTTTGTATTCTTATTTTGATATCACTGTCTGTCCCTCCAACTTTGTCTATATTACTTCCAAGATATGAAAATGGATGTAGTTTACAAAAATGTGTATCTTGGATAACACAACTGATGGATTAGCTGTCTTTAGTGGGTAATCCTGATATGTTTTTGTTTTGGCTTTTTTTGTCAATTTTTTTTCTTCCCAGTCTCCAACTGCTTTATACTCATTAAAGAATTTGTAAATTTATAAACTGAACATATTCAGAATCTTCATTCAATTTCCTTTCCAAATATATATAACATGACTATATTTGTTAAAAACTTTGAAAGAACGAACCCTTACGTGGTAACACTATATGAAAAACCTGAGTCGCAAAAAATTCCTTGCATAAAACATGGGAAAACCCCTAATAATGACATACTGATAAAGCTTTCCACAAATAATAGGAAGCAGAACTAGCTTTATATAGTTTAATGAGATATTCAAATCTTATTTATTTATTTTATTTTGTTTGCCTCCTTACTAACCTATGTTTTCAACAAAACTACCTTTGCTTATGAATTTTGTAGAAAACAAAGGTTAGTAAAGAGGGAAACGGAATGAAATAAATAAATTATTACTTTTAATTTTCATGACTTATTCTATGAAATATTGATGAAAAAAGCTAGTTTCAGGCTTGCAACATTTTATATATAAATGATCCATAAAACAGTTTTTAAAAATATGTCGGTTTTATGCCAGTTGTCATCTCGACAAATAAAATGCAAAATGATTCTACAAACCATATTTTAAAAAAATATAAGGACCCTTTCCAGATGTGTTTGCCAGAAGTGGGTAAAATTTTTTTAAATACTGTAAATGTAAAGTGGTATGAATATTATGGGCAAGGGATAGACGAGCCAGATTGCCAATAAAATCCAGATTGCTAAGCTGCCTCACCAGTGTCCAATGAGATCCATCTCCGCTGGTCGATGCCGTCATTACACAATACAGTCAACGGCCAGTAAAAAAAGAAAAGGTGACAAGAGGCATCCTCATCCCACCCCAGCCAGCATCCCAAATGGTTCTGCAAACTGCCATCCAAGGAGAATGCCACATTTCATGTCCTCACATGCTCCCTTTATTAGGCCAATGAACACAAAGTGGACTCTACAATGCCTCATAAGTCTCCAGAGAAACCCTTCATCAAAACTGTCGAGTGTCAGTTCACAAATCCAATGTAAAGTGGTTCGTTCAATTCCAAGCTCTGTTCAACTACTGTGTGATGCTATCTGGTCTGTACAGGACCTGTATGTTGTTCTCTCAAATGTCTATTCATGACCTCTTTAGTTTTTAAGGATGATCCTGTTTAATATTTTTCCTGGCACTGATAACAATTATTTACCTGTAATTTTTAATCTGTGTACTCTTGCAAGTCTCCCTCCTATGGTACTTTGGCCAGATATGCTTCCTTAATCTGCTGACATCTATTCTTGCTCCAAGACTTTACAGAATATTTTGTATAACATCTCTGCAGAGATGTCAATATATAACCTGATGGCCTCTGCTGGAATGCCATCAGAGCCGGCAGCCCCTCCATCTCCTAGAAGCTTGATGTAAGTTCTCTGTTTACATAGGGTTTCAGAAGGATCAGAAATAAAGAAATCTTTGCTGCAAAGGAGGTTTTGTTTCTTGTTGTTGTTTTAAACATATTGTGTATGCTCTAGGGACTCTCACATAAATGAAAAATGCATAAAGAAAACAGTTTCTTCCCATTCAAATTCATGAAAAATAGGAGGATGCACTGTACAACCCTGATAAAACCTTCAAATGACACATCACATAATACACTTTCTGTGCTTTTTAATTACAATACCGTGTCTCACCTTGATAGCTGATGATCCCCATCATTTTTTATATGGCCTAGGTGTTCTCTTTCCCATTTGGACCTGAATGTAGCTTTTATTGTTGTTTTTGCCATTTCATAAGTTGGCTTTATATAATTTTCTTGTAGTGCTCCTCCTTCCTTAGCAAGTTTGTCTGCCACCTCGTTGCCTGGAATGTTGCAATAGACTGAGGTACCATCTATACCACAAGTACAGGATTGATGCAACAGATCTCTGAACCTGTGGCATCAGCCCAATGACAGCTGAACATCTGCTGCAGTCCTCCCAATATACAGCAATGAACGGGAGTAGCATATGGCAACGACCTACCTCTCTCCACAAAAAACTGTTTGGAGATGTCAGGAACCTTGAGCTAACTGCTGCCTTTAATAGAGTCAATAATTTGGAAGTCCGAGGGCGAACAAGGATGAAGAAGAATTACAATGATATGTTATCTGATGATGTACAACCCCATGCACAACCTTGTCGTTTAAAACAACAAAAAACAAAACCTCCTTTGCAACAAAGATTTCTTTATTTCTGATCCTTCTAAAACCCTATCCTGGGTTTGAAAGTTGCCAAAACTGTGAACTAGTTTTCTAATTTTATGAATTTTTTCACGCATATTTCTACATTGCCAGTAGCATTAACATTAAATACTTGCAATACAGTACACATAGGTGTCAATAATCCTTTTACTATATTCACCTAACGCTAATAACAGTTCATTATTTTCGCAATGCTTCCCCACATTTAGTTTTTTCTCCAATGTCATAGACTTTCTTGCCTGCTTTTATGCACTGGCAAAAGGGGCTTTCACTTGTGGCCATCGTTAGTTAAAGCCAGATTAAATCACTAAAAATTTATTGTTATCAAGTTAATTAAGCAATGATATACTCAAATTTTGTATTGATGTGCCCAACAAGCTTATGAGAGCAACATGGAGGAGTTGTAACTCCTTCATTACACTACAAAGGATACTCTCCATAGGATGATCAGGCCGTATTCTGTATCCTTCTTCATCTACTTCAATGTTCTGGTAAATATTTTTTTTTTTAAATTAACATGATATGAGCAAGAAAATTAACACTGAAACTACTTCCATTCTACAAAAACATTCAGTCATAACACAAAGTGTTTTCATGGTCTGAAATTAATAGTAAAAAGGATCCCGTTACACGTCCATTTTGGCATATTGGGAATATGGTGTTAGGCCCATATTTTCTTGACCGTCGGCACACTAGGGGTGATGTGGTGAGCATCACGCCGGCTGCCTTAACCTTCCCAGAGTTGCTCTGGTACCCATTTGGGGCTGGGTCGACCCAGGAGCCGTTTGTGGCCTAAAAAAATCCCACCTCATCTAGGGAACAAACCATAGACCACTACGCTAGGAAGCCAGTGCACTAACCACTATGCTACCGCGGCTCCAAAAGGGATAAAGGAGGCATGGAAAGATCTTGAACAGATGGCCCAGGACAGGAAGGTTTGGCATGTTTTTGCTGAACACCTGGGTTCAATGGGCAGCTGAAATCTATAGATGAGGACGATGATGATAATATAACATTATAAAGTAGACTTATTTTCTAACTGTGACATTAAAACAAATAAGATAAATGTATGTTCTTCTTCTTCATCAAGTACCATGCCTAGTGGTGTAGGAGATCATGTCTCTCCACAACTTCCTGTCTCCAGTACAATTTATCAATTGTGTTGTCGACTTCTTTCCATGCCACAATGTCAAACTGTCGAGTACTTGCACTCTTTGTCTTCCCCTATCTCTTTTTCCTTCAGTCTTACCTGTTTTTACAATATATTCCAGCTTTCCTCTTCTCATAACATGCCTAAAAAAAGTGGATTGCTTCTTTCTAACTTGTGAAATAAGTTTCCTTTGCGCATTCGCCTCTTTCAGGACATCCTCATTACTCTTTTTGGTTGTCCATGGTATTTTAAAATATTCTTCTGTAAAACCACATCTTTGTGGCCTGTAGTGCCTTCCCTACTTGTTTACTAATTGTCCAAAATGTATGTTAGAACTATTTTGAAAAAATTTCCTATTCATAAGAAACTGTCTTCCATTCTAACCCACCCCCTTCCCCAAGGCCCCCAACATTTTTGGTACCTGGGGTTAAGAATTTTTCAAATATAGCAAACAAATTTGTGTTTTAGAGTGCTATGTAATAAATTAAATGCACTAAGCTAACATAATAAAACAGTACCAATTAACACATAACACTTACCGCATCCTGACTCTCAGCGTCTCTGTAGAGGTAATGTACAATAGATAATTAAAAACATCTCTGTAGAGGTAATGTAAGGTAAAGGTAAAGGATCCCGTTACACGCCCATTGAGGCATATTGTGAATATGGTGTTAGGCCCATATTTTCTTGACCATCGGCACACTAGGGGTGATGTGGTCAGCATCACGCCGAGGTAATGTATAAGAGATAAATAAAAACAACACATGAACACTGTTTCAATGCATGTATGAACAGATTCTCACTAAATAAAGGTCTTCCATTTTTAGACATGCGCCCTAATATAACCGACTAGGTTGAAAGGTACGAGCTTTGCCAAAACAAGGTAAAATTTTATTTTTAAAAGAAAAAAAAAATATTCTCACTATCATCTGATCAATGTATTTAAACTCCAAACTAATACGGCATGTTTCACTAGCTCCCCAGCAGGACAGCGAAAACCGACAGGCAGAGGTGTATCCCTCCACCTCAACGATCGGAGGGAGGAGGTATTCCTCTCATAACCCGGCGCAGCCATGGGACAAGAAAGAGGCGCCTGCTAAAAGGGTTAAGGTTTCCAATTTGTTCCAAGGAACTTTGGAAAAAGTCACCGAGAGCTTTATCTCGGATCCTCCACGATCACACGGGATCTTAAACCGTCCAGTTCTTTGCTTGCAGACTGCAGAGCCGGTAACTCAGGAAGCAGATCTGTCATTGCAGGACACTTTCCAACTGATGCCCCTCTCAGGGGAGGGCAAAGTTGATGATTTTGGTAGAACCAGGGTTTTAGACGGAGGACTCCATGGGACTCCACTTGAATCTCACAAACTTTCTAGGGCAAAAAACAGTGAGGAATGCGGCCTTACGAATTTGCAAGGAGCTATATTAGAGAGCTCTGTCCCTCTTCATGTTGGTAGGGGAAGAGCGAGCGCAGAACCAATGCCAGTGGCAGATATTTCCTATCTTTCTCCAAAGTTAGAAGCTATTGAGATCGGTTATGATTCAGTAGAAACCCAGCAAGCGATCGGAGACTCTATGCTAGAGGCACCAGAGATTTCTCATCTTTATCGAAATGTACCAGCGGTCTCAAACCTGCTGACGCCCAGCAACATAGTCGCCAGTGCCAGGCCTCTACAGAGCAATTCGGTCATTTCAGTTGACCAAGCCAGAATTGTGTTTGGCAAGGCAAAGAAAGTTTCAGACCCGCCTTTAGACGGCACAGGTCTGAAGAGAGATCAACTCTTCCACCGAAGCATGGGAGTAGGTAAGGAGAGAAAGAAGAAGAAACATGTGCGCGTTTCTTCGGCCAACAAATTGCTTCAATTACGGAACAGTGATTCTCGCTTGAGGGAAATTACAGTTGGCCACAGGTATCTCAGGCCAGTTAAGTACAAGCCCTCCAAATGTAAACACCCAGCGGATAGCATTGATCTGACGGCACGTAACCAGCCAATTACCTATTCAGTGGTCAGTGAGTTATGCGGGTGCTGTACATCACATGTTACGGATACTTCTCCCGAAGAAACTATGGCGGAGCGAACTATGTAAACAAGGCCAGGTGCGAAGGGAAAGGAGGTATGTTATGGCTGATTGGCCCAGCCAACTGCCAGTTGCAGAGCGACTAAAAGATAGATGGAAGGAAAGTGGATTTGTAGCCATTCAGACCAGTACGGCAGAGGATTAGATACCAGTAATGACCGCCATTAAAGAGAATAGGATCGCTACGAACATAACTAGCGACCAGTATGAAAAGGAAAATTACAGTATTTAGGCTGGGATGCCCAACCTTGGAAGGGTGGAGTATTGTGATGAGTTACTGTATTTTTTATTTTCAACTCGCCCCATTTTTCTTTTCCATATAATTATTTGGGTTCTTTAATTTTTATTAGGCGTTCGAGTTCACTAGTTATTAATTCTGGGTAAAATTTTTGGACGTTAGGAAATCCGACCATCTGCACCTACCCTGTTTATTTGTAGTGGGGGGGGGGGGAGAGCACGACCCAGATTAACGCTGAACCAATAAAATTATTCCGGTAGATAGGAGGTCAGAGGATTACTGAATATTACGTATTATTTTCGAGCATGAGCAGAAATAAATTTGCGATTTGCATGGTAAACACTGAGTCATAGGTTAGCTTATGATATGATTGGCCGGGTCAGATTTAATTTATGTGCAGACATGATAGTAGGTCAAAGGTTGGTTAGAAGCGGTTCCAGATAGATAGACGCGAACACAATGACTCACCGCGTCTGTTATTGCATCAGAATAATTCATAATATAAATAGGAGCGACAAAAGTCTTTTATCGCTCACTAGTCCCAAGAATTTTTGCCGTGAAGAAGCGCCATTCTATATCGTCTGCTCAGTTCGAGATATTCGGTATTGTTGGCAGTCATGGCTTGGTGGTGAAGGTTATAAATAGCCCTAAGCCTAACCACAGACTTTGCCTTCTAGAGAGAAGGAGGCACGAGACATCGGCGTAATTGCAGAAACCTGGGTTCGCGACTGTACCGGCGCCCAGTTACGTCGGCAACGCTGAAAGGAAAGGAGAAGTTCTCTTGCAGTGAGGTCACATACTTCAGCAGGAACTGGTCTCTAAATCAGGAGCTCTTAGCTCGCAAAGGCCAACACAATCAAAACAGGCGACGGGCCTAGTGTTGTTACACACTGCCATAATAAAGCAGTGCGCCTAAACCCGAAGAGGGTTACCTCGGCTGTTTGAAGAATTGTCATCAGCAGTGAAACCAGCTACAGCCTTAGGCTACAACATATCGCTGTAGTTAACAAGGCCCTCTTTATCAGTATTCAGGAAAGGAGAGAGGGAAAACATACCTTTCCCAATGCTAACGAGAGGAGGGGCGTGACGGAGAAGCAACTCATCAGAGCCTCAGATGCAGATGGTAGCGTCAGAGAGGCACTGAACCGAGACAGCGGAGGGAGCGAGAAGTTAGCGAGGACCAGTAGGGTCAGTCAGAAATACTTAGAGTACAACCTCTGAGTTAGCGCTGAAGAATCAATTAGTGTAGCATTTCGGGTGGCATATTTGTAAATTGTGTAGGACAGCCTAGAGCGCTTTTTTTGAGACAGTAGTTATTTAGTTATATCTTCAGTGGGACAGTGTGTTAGTTAGTATCCATAGTGTAGACAAGAATGGTGGCTCTTACTTAGGGACCCCCACCAAGTATTACAGTATCAATTGTGTTTTATTTTCAGGCAGGTGTGAAAGAGAGTGCGGAAATTTTATATTGTGTCTTTCATTTAAATAGTTCTTTTTTCAGGTTGTACGAACTTGCACTTTATTTTGTTTACTGTGGATTTGATTGTGTTTTTTAATAAACTATAAAATGTATACTGGATTAGTTTATCTTTAACTATACTGTACTTATATGCTTTGTCTGTATAGTTGTGTCTGTGGAATTTAGTGAAACCGTATCTCCTTTCTGGTAGTCAGAGGTGGTGAGACAGTAGCTATTACATAAGTCACAAGTGGCGAGGAGAGTCAATCTTGGTTCTCACCCTCGAAGCTATAAGTCTCATCCTTCCACATTCACGGTCATTCTCATCTAAATCTATCTTCTCAGACTTTCTTGTCTCTATACTCAGACAGACTCTAAATTAAAGCCACTTCGTGACAAGGCAGCACTGGAGAAAATCAAGATGGGCAAAGCAGCAGGACATGATGGCATAACACCAGAAATGGTTAAGTACATGGGAGCAGCAGCTGACCTATTACTCCTAAGGGTCCTACAGGCAGCTTGGTGCAACAAGACCATACCAAAGGATTGGGAGATTGCCATAATAACACCGATTTTCAAAAAGGGTGACAATTGACAATGTGGAAACCATAGAGGCATATCCCTTCTCAGTGTCCTTGGTAAAATCTACTCTAGAATCCTAGAGCAGAGACTCCGACGCCTAGCTGAGCCACAATTGGATGAGGTCCAGTGCGGATTCCGAGCAAACAGAAGTACTCAAGACCTAATCTTCACATTCAGACAGCTGAGTGAAAAGGCCCTTGAGTATAAGAGTGAGATCCATCTTTGCTTCTTAGATCTGGAAAAGGCAGTTGACAAGGTCCCCTGGAACAAACTCTGGGACTGTTTGGCAAGGAAGAACATTCCAACACCTCTGATTCATGCTATACAGAGCTTCTAAAAGTCTTGCAGAAATTATGTGAGGATGGCAAACCATAAGTCAGAAGAATTCAGGACCACCACTGGTGTAAGACAAGGTGATATCCTGTCACCTTATCTTTTCATACTCCTCATGGACGATGTCATCAAGGCATGTAAGGAGAGTATTCAGTGGGGTACTGGAAGATGAGATAGGTCTGTATTTCAAAGCTGGCATTTGCTGATGATGTTGCCCTGATTGCTAAATCAGAGGCACATCTTCAATCCAACCTGCAAGTCTGGAAAGAAGAGCTGGAGAAGAGAGGGATGATCATAAGCAGCTTGAAAACAAAAACCATGGTGATATCATGAGAAGAAAGAAGACATCAGATTAAGCTGGGAGAACAGGTCCTGGAGCAGGTCAACCACTTTAAATACCTTGGAGCTGTCATAGACCGGAAGGGTGGCATCAAAGAAGAGTTGGCTACCCGAAAAGCAGCAGCTGAGAGACTTTTTCAAACCATAAATCGAGGATTCCTCAGCAAAAGAGAAGTTGGTAAGAAGACGAAGATGGCTGTATACCGCACCACCTATGTCCCAGTCTTGACATATGGATGCGAGTCATGGGCAATGATTACAACCCACAAAAGCCAGATCCAAACCTCAGAAATGAGGTATCTGAGGAAGGTGGTTGAAGTAACAAGAAAAGACATGGTCCGCAACCAGATGATATGCCAAGGCCTAAAAACCCAACCCCTGCAGACCCAAGTAGAACAGTCCCAACTGAGATGGTCTGGCCATGTCTGCAGAATGGGAGAAGATCGGCTACCACGGCAAGCATGGGAAACTAAGAGCCAGGGATTTAGACCTCCAGGACGACCCAAAGTCCGCTGGGAGGACAACATTAGACAATCTTTGAAAGACCGAGGACTAGAATGGAACCAAGCCAGGAGGAAGACAGCCGATAGAATAGTATGGCACTCTCTCTTACAAACCTCTACACCTCACGGTAGAAGAGGAACGACTAAGTAGTAGTAGTAGTATCAATCAGAAGAGATACATCAACTAGCAAAAAAAAAAAGATCTATGTGAACCAACTATCAGAGGTCAAGATTTATGTCAATGACTTAAACTGAGCAAACTGGCCATTTTATTACTTCAACTCATTTTTTTCAAGCAAAATGCCTCATTTCACATGAATATGTCAGAAATCTAAGATTTGTCAGTATCCTCCATAACTTACTTTGTTTTGTTTTGTTTATTTTTGGTCTACTTTCGCCGTGAAGCATTGTGGAGAGCTGAAAGGTTTGTTCTTGAGTTGAGTGGATGTGAGTCCCTGGTGGAGTAGCAGAGATGCAATATTGCCTATACATCTGCCTCTTGGACTTCCCCATGCCCTAAAACCAGATCTACATTTGTAGGCATGCAGTAGCAACTGACCGGGCTCCACTGAATTGGCCAAATCACTTTATTTTCTGTCTCTCTGCATTTGCGATTGTGGTGAACTAAATACAATATCTAAATTAGAATATAACAGTCTAGTGCATAAAGTCAAAGATAGGATAGTACTACAAATTTTCGGCGAGAATGGTAGTCGTCGCCTACGCCTTCAGCGTATTAATTGATAACGCATTGGCTGAACCAAAAAGGGTACCCTATTTTTCAAATTCGTCCTTGAGACAAACGTACCACTTTTCCAAGTTCAATGAAGTATTTGCCTAAAATACATTGTGGAAGGGAGGAGAACGGATAGGTAACCCAACGCAAATCACGTCTCACATTGTTTCTAAAAATAAAACTAACTTGCTAGCCTTGCCTTAGGCGGTTTTCAAATTACGATGTAAACGTTGGAAAATGTGGACACTACGGTCAGGAAAACACGCTTAGCTCTTGTTGCAAATGACGTAATTCTCATGTATTATGAGAGACTCTCGTATTTAGCTTGAAAGTACATGGAAAAAGAATTGAACAGGAGGTAGTTTAAAAATAAACAACTAACATAGAAAAAAAGATAGAATTTTTAACCAAGCCACTGAGCCCCATAAAAATCATATATTCGTGTGCCTGAAGACTTGCTGACTAAGAATATGTTGTTAGTTATCTAAATAGTCCATTAGATAATCAAATATTGGTAATAATACATAGAGAATCGGAGATACTGTCAGGTCAAGTCATGTCTGCTTAGATTGGATAGCATATTTTTGGGGGGAAAAAAATTAGGTGAAAGAAAGGCTAAGATAGTACGATGAAGTGGATTGGATGAAATTTGAAGGAAGCCGAAATATTATTGGCTAACCTAAATATACAAATCTAGTTGGTAATAGTAACACCTAGAGGTTTGAGATATTTTTTTTTAGGATAGAGTTTCATTCAAGAAAAGAGATGCTTGGTCTCATTGGCCAAAGCCTTTTACTTTAACGAAATAGTAAGCTGCTCGCTGCCATTTTTTCAAAATATTCTGAGGAACAAGCAGCGATGAGCAGACTTGTGCTTTGTTTTAAACTAAATAACAACAGAAAGCAGTCTGAACAGAGGCAGTGATGAAAGTGTGCCATATTCTATTGCCTAATTCATCGTTACTTGTTTATATTTCCTTGATATGTGGTAAGATTGATTTTATTGACTTTTTAATTAAAAAAGGTTGTGTGAAAAAAGAAAAGGCCATGTAAAAGATTGTAATTAAATGATTCCATGGCAGACTTAGGCATAGCCTAGATGTTGCTCCATCATATAAGGGACTATCTAAGAAGTTTAAAACTACAGGACTATATATATGATGGTCATACAGGAACATTACACCTATCTTATTGCATGGAAAAGATTACTGCAGGAATGACAGAGGCGTAGCATCCATTAGGGAAGAGAAAAGAATACTGGTACGATTTGTTCCATCAAACTAAAGTGGAGAAGCAGAGTTGTCAGAGAGAGCTGACCATGTTCTTTTGTATTGAATGTATGTTTACATGTAAATTAGGAGGAATTAGTTTGATATTAAGACCGAACCATAACTTGCATTGACAGGGGTTCCTACTGGCACTTGACTGGTGCTGGTACTCGATGACAGAGAAATTCAGCACGATTTATAAGAGTCTCTAGTACCTGCTGGTATTAAAGAAGTTCAAGACCAGAGGAGACTGAAGTGTTTGGCCAAACCAACTACAACTGCTGTGATTCCAGGATCCAGATAAGTGCAATATCTGGCCTGGGACAACTTATCACGACTAAAGAAAAATCTCCTGTATAGACAAAAACGTTCCTCCAAAAGACTAACATAAACAATCCTGGTGAAACAAAAGAACATTGGGATGATGATAATCCCCAACCTGCCTCCCATTACCAGTAGTTAAATAGAGTACTTAACATCAACTTGAAAATTTGTAACAATGTACTATGGACATATTGTCTGTTGTATGTAAATATCTTTATATATATTTGTAAATATATCTATCCATCTAAATTGATTCTCATTGAACTGTAGTCCTGACCAAAACAACTTTAGGCTCAGGACCAATAAAGTTTAACAAAAGAATTTTTAAATATAAAATTTAACAGCTGGAGTTAGTTGAGTTTATCATAGTAATTAGTATATGTTTGTATATGTTTTTGTATTGAGATTCTTTAACAACACTCTTACAATACCCTAGACACTTTATGTAGCTTTCAGTCACGCTAGTCAAGAAAGAATATAACTTAGAGTGAGATCGTAGGGTGGTAACAAGAAAGGTACTCTGTAACACAGTTGTCCATTGTTTACCTCAGAGACCTTCACAGTTGATCTCACTCAAGTACAACTATATGCACACCATTCTTCTTAACAACAAAACCCACCACAGCGATGCAGGATGTAGTTCCTAAAAGATTTCTGATATCATTTCTCACTCTGTCTCTCCTGGTAACACTTATGACTGTAAACATCTCATCTTGCGTGATATGATTTTCTTCTCCTGTCTGGTCAGGGACCATGTTTGACACTATTAGCAAAGAGTTGGTAAGAGTATATACTATTTATCAATTGTCGTTTACTTTCTGTTCTATTATTCAGATAATATATATACAGTAGAACTCCATTTATCCGAACCCCATAGCAAAAGAGGATTGGTAAGAGTACATGTATATTTCTATTTTATCAATTGTCGTTTACTGTATTTCTGTTCTATTATTCAGATAATATTTTCATAGTTTGGTAAGTCAACTTAGTTTTAATACTTTCTATAACAAATGGGATCCATTGGTTAAATCAGTGCTGTTACATTGGGAGGCAGAAAAAATTACTTTAAAATTTGCATCAACTGCATTCAATTCATCCTATCCTTGGTCATTGTCAGTAGAAGAATTTTGTTTTCTTTCTTGCTGACCTCTTCACCAATCAAGAAATATTTCACTATTCATCCAAGCACTCTTCTTCTTAGCACAATGGGAGACTTTCCATTCTTTTGGTTTTTTGGGCTTTGCCGATTTCGGTAAACGAGACTTCCACTGCAATTCGCGGCTATCAAAATTGTTACTCTCTCTTTGCACTTTTTAAACCACTTCGCGCTGAGATGCAAGTGATTTTTTGAGGCAGTGATTTCCAGTATAAGCCAGTATCAATTATACACATCATTTGAAATAACCTTCTTTTTCCCAAAAAAAGCCAAGAATGATTTAAATTTTCAGCGGCAGTCTTTGCTCGCTAGATAAAAGATTCCCCTTGAATCTTCAACACTATGCCATGACGAGATTTAAAGCCATTCCCTGGCTGTTTGGAGGACCGTCAGTTGTTTATTGAACATTCAAAAAGCCAGAGATAGGTTCCCCTTTGCTTCTTCTTTCCCCTCTTCACAATTTCAAAGCATTTCTCAGAATCGACCCATTTTCACTATTTTTCGATGCAAAACTTAATTTTATGTTACTTTGATGTAACGGTAGCTCCCAACATTGAAAATTGAAGAACTGTTTAATATGCTGTGCAATGACATCTGTTCCATTTATATGCTTTACATACAGTATATGAAATCTGACAACTGTGCTTGGTGAATTTTTAAACTTACTGTTAGCATACTTTTATAAACCAGCAAAAACACTAATACTACAAGTTAACATCAGAATTTTTGTGAGACTATTTTCATAAATAAAATGCACTCTACTGTTGATTATAATTACACCGTTTAAAAAATTCAATACTGTATAAATCTATAAAAACTTATAAACTAAACTTAACACTTAGTATAATTCCATAAATAAGCATCAAATCTTAGTCTTTGTTTTGTTTTTCAAGAACCCTGAAACACAATTAAAAAAATAAAAACTTAAAGTGCATTGAGAAATCTTGGAGAAAAAAAAACAACATTTATGCAGTGCATGACATCTTTTGTGACAACTGTGCTTTGAATTTTTACTTAGGCAAAAATTCAAGTTAACATCAGAATTTTTGTGAGACTATTTTCATAAATAAAATGCATAGAAGAATGCATACTAAAACTGTAAATGCAATCTGTGTGTTATTTATAACAACATGCATAGAAGAAAACTGTGTGTTAGAAAACAAAAAAAATAGACCAGTGAATCAGCCCACAGACATAAATGAGCACACAAGCACAAGCACCAACAAAGCAGCGGTACATCTTAGCTTTTTTTTTACAGCAAGAACAACTAGCTGCATGTAAATGCATGTATATGATCTTTACAGTATCATCAAAAGTATGGGTCCATAGACATATTTAGGTTTCGACAAGTGTGCCCATACATATTTTTCACCATTCAAATCAATACATGTAATTTGCTTTTTTTTGTGTTGTGCATACCAGCAGGAAGACTGGTGAAACTTTAACAATGTTTATTAACTGTCAAAGGACATGGTGGCTTGTCAGTGTCTTATGCTAGGAATTTTTTGAAGCTTTCAGTTTTCATATTGTTTTAAAGTTTAAGGGCCAGTTCTTGTCAAGTGTTTTTTTTAAATGTACTCATGTTATACACAGTTGTAAAGGAAATTGATTGAGAATTAATAAAATATAAAACTGGGACGAAACAAAACGAAGACTTAGATGAAATGTACTGGAATCAAAATCTGGCCACCTGTCATAAATGCTTGAGATAAATGGCCCTGAACACTGGTTTCTCATCCTTTAATAGTTACGGTTCTAGTTCAGAAGGGGGGTAAATGGGCTAGAAAATCTTCGTAAGAAGCAAAATCAATGTTGGGTGATTAAGATTAAATAGCTGTTGCTGACAGTCATGATGATTGTTTGACACTCAGTGTGTTTTCAAATTATGAGTGATGCAGGAATGTTAGATGCATTGGATTTAGCTAATGAGTGGGTGTGGCCTTAGCCTAACCCATCAAAAAGCAACAGAACTAGAGCAAGTTACATGTAATGACTAGTCACATGTGGAAGGTGAAGCTAGAGATATTGTTAAAACCTGTTTTTGTGTGATATTATTTTAATTTATTTGTTTGAAAATTACATATGCAATACTGTACATATTTTGTGATTTTTGTATGTTACATCAGCCTTGGCAGAGAGTGCAGAACTTGGGCCAATGGGAGGGCAGAGCTGGAAATTGATCAATGGATAAATGATCATGCTGGGGATGATGATGCCATTGTGTACACTGATGGGTCTGTAATCTGTGGTGGGAAATCAGAATGGGGCTCCTCTGCTAGAGTAATGGGCAGAATCATCATTGAACATAGCAGGGCTTACATGATAACAACCTCCAGCATGAGAATGGAAGTAGGGGCCCTAAGGTGGCTGTCTGAGACTTCATTAACTAGAGCAGTTATTGTATCAGACTCATAATCCATGCTTCGAAAGGTCCAAAGTGGACGGCTACGGCATGAATGGAAAACCTTCATAGAAGTCTCGCATCTCAGGAACTGGTGTGGATCTACTGTCCTGGTCATGATGGCAATGGCAGAACTGACAGACTAGCTTCAAGAGCACCCCTAGAAAATGCATTGAATATAAGGGAGAGATACTGAGGACAATTAATGATCGCCTATTAGAGAATGACAATGCAATCAATGAATCATCATGGCTAAGATTGCTGGAATTCAACATCAAGCGTAAGACCTGTAGGGATTGACATATGAGAGGAACAGTTAGCATTCATACTTTTCAACATTTATTGAGGGAGACTGAGCACCTATGGGTTTGTCCGGAGTGCAATGATGTCGATTCTGATCAACAATAACAGTACGTGACCTGAGTAAATATGGTGTGAATTCACCAAATGTACTAAATATGGCAAAATTCAATGTTATGTTACTTGGTTATTTGCTTACCGTAATGTTTTAAGATTGAAAAAAGTTGTACTGCCTGCAACAATAAATTCTCTTAGGTGAGTTGGAATTGTACTGTTAACCTTTTGATATTTTTCAAATTTCATGCAATTTGTTTTTATGTATACCAATCATACTTGTGTTAATACTAACAAAGGCATTACACATTTATGACTCTCTACCCATTTCCCTTCAGTCTCATACATAATATCTGCATGCTTACAGAAAAGATTCATGTCAAATTTACATTAAAAGAATGTATACTTTAAAAAATGATTCTGGCACAAAGTGGATAATAATTGTGGAATTAAAGAGTTAAGTCTGTCTTCAATTACCTTCTCCTCTCTTTCCCTTACCCTGATCACTCCAGAATAAGGACTGCCTTGTAATACTATCAAATGGTTTCCTCAACTGGCAAAAATCTAGATTGTCAAGCACATCTGTTGCCTCTTACGACATGCCAGAGGTAGCAGTAGTCTTATTATTTTCTTTGTCCCCTCTGAGACCCCTCGGAACTACACATTGTCTGTCTACGGCACCTTTTAATTTCTCAAAGATGATCCTGTTTATTATAGCCTCTGCTGTAGTATCTGCTTTTCCATCTCATGGATTTCTTTACTTCCACCTTTCTTTGGATTTTCGCAGTTAATTTGTAAGTAATTTTCTGAATGTCTCATGTATCTCCTGCACCTGGTCTATGTAGAAGCTCCACTAAATGTTCCACCCGTGTCTTCATTTGCTAGTTTATGTTGGTAAGCAATTGTTCGTTCATTCATTCATATTCCTTTGTGCTCCTTAAGGAGCATAGAGCTTTCACTGCAGTCGATCCCCTTGCAGGAGACCTGTTCACATGCTCTTGCAGTGGTGGTTTCTATGTGAATTTGTTTCACATGATGAGACTGTCAACCGCATGCACAGCTTCATTTTAAACACCTTGTCCTACATGCCTGAGAATGTGGTAGTACTATTCTTTCCTTGCCTCCCCCCTGGGAACTACCAAGGGCTTACATTTTCATTATCTTCTTTGTATACTGTACAAGTCCCTCATACTTCCTTTGGCTGCAGCTTCCTCTGATTCTCTTGCAAACTTGTAAATACATTTCCTCTTGTCTTTTCTGCTGCTTCTTACTTCTTTGGTTGCTTCTTACAGATTCTTTTTTTTTCTCTCATAAGCTGGTGCACAACACTGGATGATGCCAACTTTTATTTTCTTTTTTGCGGTTCTGATTGTTGCCGATTAGTCTGGGTCCCATTGCTCCCAGTTCTGTAAGTGCTCTCTATGCTTGTTTTGAAAGCATTAAAGCCTTTCCTGTACGATGTGCTTTCTTCCTTACATCCTGATGATGGCACTATTTATCCTGTGTTCAGTTTCTTCTGTTCTATTCCATCTCATTTTGCACAGACCCACGACGTCAATTTTATAGTTTAACTTTTCTGCTGCCACCTGTGCAATTTTTCCTTGTTAATTTAGTGTCTGAACATTCAGGTGCTTGATCTGGAGATCTTCCTAGAAGTAATAAGGTAAACCAGCAGTCCAGGCTCTTTTTGGCTTTCTCTGGACTGTATCACAATCCTCCTTGAAAGATGATCTTCTTCATTCTTGGAAGGCTGGGTTCAGTTACTTGCTGTCGATGAAGTATTCATGTTGCTGAGGTGTTTCTGGTTTTTGCACTTTTACAGAATGTTGCCTTCTCATAAGTTATGCCTGGTAGTGACAGTGTCACTACTCTTTGCTCCCCCTTCCAGGTGTTGGTAACAAATAAGTGATATCTTCATATACTCTTCACCCAATACTGGCTGCTAAAACTATCATAAGCACAGTTCATAAACCTTGAGAAATAGTGTGACATTTTTAAAGTCTAATGAAAACAGCAGATTTAGATGACAGTGAGCACACCATTTCTCATGCACAAAAGAATGACATTAATACACATACTGTAAAATATTACATTGTATAAAGTGTTCAATGCCAAGCAAAAAAGTCATGAACATGACTAACATTGAAAAATTTTACGACTGCTATTTCATTTTTGTTTTCAAGTTTTTGTTGATAGTAAATATTTTAAACTACGTGAGATTCAAAGAATTCTTTTACACAAGAAGGAATTCTAAAGAAATAATGCAGTGATTAAGCTTTAGATTCAAGCAGAAATTGGGAAATATAACAAAACAAAAATAATATCATGAACGTCAAATGTTAACAGTGCAGATTCAATTCACTGCAACTTCATGCTAACAAAGACAAACTAAATAATTTTTTACTACACAAATGTTTAACTGTTACATAATTGTTATGTTTCTAGTACACCTACTAAGCATGAAGGGCCAGCAAGTTTAAGAGATTTTTTTTAACATGGTCTAAGTTGATAAACAACAAAATCATTTAATGGATAACATGTCCTGCTCAACCCCAAATGGGTTATAAATTATGGTATATGGTGTCTATGCTCCGTGTAGTGCCCAGGTGTCTCTAAGGAAATGAAGAGAGAACAGAACAACTGCTCCCACAGGCATGTCATAAAAGGCTTTAAAGTGAGGTTGTGCACGGAGCTGGCAACCTCATCGTGTAAAACAAATTGCTACTGAAAGCACTGTTGTGAGAGTTTGTGTTTTGGCATTAGGCTTCCTCAAGAAGGTCATCTGAAGTGGTAGCTCCATGCTCCACAGAGAATGAAAAAAAAAAAAAAGAAATAATGATGATACTGTGCCTATAACATGTTCAATCGCTGCTACTTGCTTGCTGGCAGCACCCTTCTTAATCAATTATTCCATTTTATATACCAGTTAATTAAAAATTATATGTTTCTATATATGTTTAATAATCACTGCATTACAGTTAACAAAGTTACCTTTTTTAAATGTTAACAATGAAAATATTGTGTGACGTGTGTATGTTTGCAGGCCATGTGAATTTGTATTTAATTTTTAAAAATTTGATTTATAAATTCAAATTACATAAATTATTTTTGGTTTCTCTCTTCAGATTCTTTAATTAATTGACTAGTATTTTATTTTAGTTTCTCATAGTTTATGTCTCAAAATGTAGATGCTGATTTCAATATCTATTATTAGACATTTGTTATTATTATTACACTTTGACTACCTGATATATATATATATATATATATATATATATATATATATATATATATATATATATATATATATATATATATATATATATATATATATATATATATATATATATATATATATATACTGTATATATACACATTAATCTGTGTTCTTGTTATTTACTGTATAAACTATATTGTAACTTTCCTTCTCTACATCTACTTTAAACACCTGTTCTACCATAAAGGGAGATTAGCATGCTTGGAAATACTGTAACAGTTGAATCCTAGGACAGTCAGAAAGAGGCACTTTCAAAAGTTATGAACAGAGTTTACTCCTGCAATTTATACCAGCTTTTTTTTTTTTTTTCAATAAAAGTTATAATTTCAGATCTGCATTTTTTAATAAATTATTTTTCTTAAAGAGCATGAGAAAGATAAACAAACTCACAGTTTCAAACAAGCTAGCAACATTAAAAACCATAAATGCAACAAGAAACACACTTGTGTTTCCTTAATGAAAGCAAAAAAACCCACTTCCAAGAACATATCAAGTGTTTAAAGAAAACAAAAAAATATATGGAAACAATAAGGTTTAAAAACAATCAGGTAATCGACAAGGGCAATGCAGGGGAAACAAATATTTTGGTTTTTATGGGGAAAGTTTTTATGAGAAGATGCATTACATGTACGAGATACACGCAGTTTGACACTGCGGCTCAAAGGCCCTGGCTGGTCAGTTAAAACTGGGCTGGGACTTCCGCTGGCTTCTGAAAACAACATACAGGTACCATAATGTGCAGCAGGGTTCTTTTGTACACTGGCATGTTACATCAAGGAAGGGAGGTAAGAAGTTCAAATAAAAGGCTTAGGTTAAGGTCGTACTTAGTAAGGACTATATTCTACATACTCTCAAAATGATAAAGCATTAAACCGAATACACCAACTATCAATAAAACACATTAAAATCAATTTCCTGCTGTTAAAATTATAATATACTTTATATAGTAAGATTGTGCATGACGCTAGCCACCTCATCATGTAAAATAAATTGTTATAGAAAACACCGCTTCAAGAGCCCATGAATGCTTTGGTGTGAGCTTCCAGCAAGGGGGCCAGCTGCATTAGTGGCTTCATAGGGAGTGAAAAGGACAGTGTGACAGAAATAATTATCTAACATACTCTCAATAACTAAAGTGAAATGCACTGACTGCTGTGACGAACCATTATCATCAAATCCTGCTGTTAAAATTATAATATATTTTATCACTCATTGGATCAGACATAAGTGGGATTATGAGTCTGCTCAGTCAGATTAACAGTGTGAACTTGGACATGATTTCTGTTTACCTACAATAAAGTACATTCAAATTTTAAGCGAACTGCGGCAGACCTTAGAGACTAAGCACAACAAAAAAACTAAAACTGCTTACTTCCACCTGAACGAATGTCCTTAATAATAGTTTTTTTTTCCTACTTCTTTTATTCAAACCCTACACACTATATCATCATCATTTTCATATGCGCAGTTACTCCCTGATCTTACTTAGAACGTGCTACACCTTTAATCTTGACCAGAGACATGAGAACTCCAGTGACCTATCTGCACAGAACCCCCAAAAAACCAGAAGAAACTACCATTTGCAGCTAAGTCAAACCTAAAAGCTGCCAAGTGACTTCTTACATAAAACACCCTATGGAGCATGGAGCTACCACTGCAACCGCATATTAGTCGCCTTGCACAACATATATGGGAGGTGCCATATCCTTACTCTTTCTTTGTCTCTTCAAGAGACACTCAGGAAGTACACCGGCTACACTACTATATCTTCTTCTTCTTCCGTCCTTAGCCACCGACCGTCAAAGCAGTCAGTGGCCATTACGCCTAGTGGCGTCTTAGGGCAACAGCAGATAGGTTTTCTTTGCCATTGTTTCCCATCACGCCTATTGGCGTCTTTAGGGCAACGGCAAATCAATCCATTTGCTGTTGTTTCCGTAATCGAAGTGACTGGCAAACGGGTGATCAGCCCGTTGGTACACTACTATATACTTCACTGAAATTAAAGAACATAACTGATATGGGAAATCTGGTATAGTCCATTTATTTTATAAACATTTTTCAGTGTAACACTAATAAAGAGGATCTGTCATAGGTAAGACTATGAGATCACAGTTCAAGAATTGTGGCTACCACCATTTTACAGGATAAGTGATTCAAATTAAAACCAACTGTTATACTTGCTTAGTACAGGTTACCCATATTCCATACAGGTTTTTTTCTTTTTAGATTTATACAGCCGTACATGCTTTCTGTACAGGTTTTTAGCCTAATTATTAACCTGTAACGGTTTCCTTTGCTCAAAAAAGGCAGCGCACAAAAAATAATGTCCTGGCCAAAACGCCTGACAAAAAAACAAAAACAAAACCTGAAAACACTGTTTTCCCTTGTTGCCCCATAACAACAAGATTTCAGTATTTAGCGAGACCTGGGTTATAAACAGATTTCAGGTAGTAAAACTTTCGTTTTCTGACTTCTTTTTTTCTGAATCGATCGATTTTAGATTTTTTGTGATTTTTTAAAAGTCATGGCTTTCCGGACAGTGAACTCTTTGCTTTGGGAGCTTGGTATTTGATCAGGATGATGATGATGCGGCCAAATCAGATGTGGATATTGAAAATACGGATCTGATTTAGACTCTGACAGTGACGAAAGTGAATCTAGTGAAAGAAATATGTCTAATAATACTGACGACAGATCAAACGAAAGAGGTAGTCAACACTGCATACTCCAGTTTTTGTGACTTTGTAGGAAATCCTGAACCTAAACACACTCCAGATCTAGTCTATCTGGTCACGGACTTGAGACACGACTAGTTTGCAGCCTAAATCATAGCTGTAGAGGTAGATGCGAGAGGGCTAGTGGCTGCCTCAGGGGCAACGTGCTGGCTAAAGTGCAACTGCAACGGACTATGGAATTTAGGACAGTATTTTGTATACAACTTCCAGCTGGCAACATGGATAAAATCAGCACAGTAGTGAAGCTCAAAGTTGCAACCAATGTGGATTAAAGGAAATTATTACACCTGACTGACAATCCTTATGCTCTGACTCCCTCCTGTTGTAGCGCTCCATACTGAGTTTCCTATCATATAATACGTGAAGAATTGTACCGAATGTACTCAATACAAACAAGGAAAAAGCAGTAAATAAAGAACTTGTGCGAAAGCATGGGTGGAAAAAAAATGCTCTTTTGTTTTCTGTCTCTACACAATTTTTTAATTTTTCTGTACAGGTTTTTTAATTTATTTTTTTGTACAGGTTTTTCATCTCCGGAGTTGGCATGTATGAACTGTATTGCCACTTGTCAAAGAGTCATGTGACAAATGTGTTAACCGACTGTTGTATACAACAAAACTTATGCTGACAAGTTTAACCGTTTCTTCTTCCATTTCCAGTAGCACATGTGATAATAACCTTACACAGCTGCTGACACACATAAGTACTTCTGCTAGATGTTAAGATTTCCCTACTGAAGCTTATCAAAAGAATATTCTACCAATTAATTATGATCAGTGCATCTAATATGAAAACCAGTTAAAACAAAGTCCACAAAGCATAAATTATAAACTGAGCCTTCTTGAGCAACAGTGACAGATTTACACTTACTCACTTTTGATCTGACTAAAACATTTCTGTGTCATCAACTTGCACCAAAAAGTAGCAAAGTAATAAGAATAGGGCACAGCCTGCATTAGGACTAGGTAAAATGATGAGGTGAACCAAATTTGACTAAGACACTAGTCTACATTATAACCTGGAGATCTTCATCAGGGACAGAATGCATTAAAAAAAGGTACAGAAGGGAAAATATAAACTAATCTACATGCATAAATTAAGACACAAAACACAATTTTAAAGGGAACAGTGGTGGTCAAAAAAAGTAAATCCTGGTCAGAAACAAATAATATACTGTGAGTACATTTAATTCTGACCAGGATTTATTCCCAGCTGCTGCCATTATATCCTTTTTTTTTCATGTTATACTTTATGCATTTAGACTAGTTTACCATGTTCTTTTCTGCACAGCTTTTGTCTTGTGTTCTAGATTTTCTAGATAAAGAGCTCATGGTTTATGGGCTGCATTTCCCCGTGTCTTTCATCTTCATTATGAAGTGAAGTACAGCTTTTATTGCTAAACTATGCCAACAAGGAAGTCTTAACTGGCCACAGGATAAAGCACATGACACAAAACATGGTACTCCAAGCAAATGATGTCAAGAAATGAAATCCCTTACAGAGAACACAATACAATAATCTGTTATAAATAAAATAAAAGTAATTTTAAGCTGTTTCTGACTGTCATGGGAAATCAATCCTAAGTGAAGAAAAGTTGAGTCTATCGTGGCACTTGAGATGGTAGCGATATTGTACAGTTGGAACAAAAAAAACACCCAGGCAAAAACAAAATTAGACGAAAGAAAATAAATAAAACAGAGGAAAAAGTTGTTCTACTTGGCCTGCAATCAAAATGCAACAGAAGAAAGCCTAAACATGAAACTAAACATGAACGCTTACTACCTTTTATCTCAAATTAGTATATTTTAATTTTGCTGTGTTAATGTCAACAATTATCAGGAGTAGAAACAGAAAAAAAACCCACAACAAATCAAAAGCAAGAATATTTTACTGCAGTGAGTACAAAATAAACAGAAGAATAATAGTTTGTTAGCTATAGTGATAAACTATCAGACTGATCAAGAAATAAGACTGTTTCATAGCAAGATCATAGAAAATAAATGACAAAACATGACATTTTATAAATGATGTTTCAACTGAACTCAGACAAGAAACAGAAAAATGATATCACAGAAACAATTTGAAACAATTATAAAGCATTTTTAGCAATGACATTGTTAGTCTTGATAAAAAAAACACTGTTAGTACTGCCAGATACAAGAAAGTCCTTCCAGCAACTCTAGTTCTTTCCCCTGCCATTTATTAAAAGACAAAAAATATTTATGAGCTCATACAGCCCAAATAAGCAAGGTGAAAAATGGAAACTATTTTATGTAACAACTTTTTGTCAGTGGAAGTAAGAAAAAGAGTTCTTCAGTGTTGTATAGAGCCAAACCTGACATATGGGAGCAAGTCATGGACAATTAGTAAAGAAGAGGGACACCACTGGAAGCCAGATATATGTGGTTTTATAGAAGAATGGACAGCTAAAAAGAGTAATGACGATGCCCTGAAAGAAGCCAGTGAACAAAGGAAGCTTATTACTGACACCAGATGAAGCAATTCATTATATCTGGGCATTTAATGAGAAGAAAGCTAAAATATAGAGTGATAACAAGAAAGACTGAAGGAAAAACGAGACAGAGGATGAAAAAGGAGAGAAGATACTGGACAGTTTAACATCACGGAATGGAAAGAAGACAGGAAGTTGTGGACAGGCATGATCACCTACGCCACGGTACTTGAAGAAGAAGACCCTCTAAACAAAAATTGTACTTAACTAGCGTTTACTCCTTGACTACATAACGGTGACGTGCCTGCTTAACCCCCTGGCGGTGATAGTGCCATGACAAATTTGTTATTCATGACTTTAGACTGATGATGCATGCAGTCAGCATATTTGTTGTCTCTCCTGCTAATGACTCATCATCATAAAGTGACTTCCTAGTCACTCAGTGGGAAATACATTACAACTGTGTAGAAGTGAACTGACAATGACCTAGAAGTGGGGTTAAGGATGGTATATTACTAAGAACAGGATGGTGACATAACCTGGATCGTGTTTGACCCACACCAGGAAAGCATAAACACCACAAAGACTGCTTGTTTTCCTTTTATATTTCCTGGGTAGATTTACCCTCTTTAAAAATATGTTTTACAAGTAATGTTGTTCATAAATGAGTAATATAGAAAATTGATTTTATTATGTAACTTAACGTTTTCTGTAATAAAAAAGAAATGTACTGCATTTTTCTCTTTAAAAAAAACAAAAATTTACTGCATTAACATTACGTCAATACAGCTGGTAATTAAAGATTGAAATGGAGATGGATAGAATGCACTCTCAAGAAACATCCAAGTAGCATAACCAAATCAAACCTTGTAGAAGCCAAAATAGATGAGAAAGATGGGGCTGCCAAAGAGAAACTGGTAAAGGAACAATGGGAGAGAAACTAAGTGGACTATCGTGGGCAGAGTGGAAAAGGGTGGCTCAAAACAGGAATCAGTGGTGAGCAATAGTAACAGGCATATGTTCTGCATGGAACAAAAAAAAAGGGTTAGACAGAACATTTTTAGATAACCTTACAGAAGTGATGAATACCTTTGTGTTTAGCTGTCATGGGATTAATGGCTGTTAATACAAGCAATACTCTACTGTCTGACAGTCAAGGCTTAAGAGTTTTGCAGATGTCTAAGCTCTGATTCACCATATTTAATTTCTTTGTAAAGCAGTGCAGTCTGAGTAAGTAGATGTTGCTGGGGCTATCTAAAATACTTCTACTTATCTGAAATTTTTAAAATCAGAAGTTCACTCAAAGATGGACTTTTATCATCAGAATAAGAAGTAAAGCATGAAGCAATTTGTTTTAAAATTAATCACATGCAAGTGTTTCCATTTTTGATTTGTATATAAATCTTTTAAAGTTTTCAAAAGCAACTCAGCTAAGCCAAAAATGTAGTATCAAGTTATTTGCTAGTAGTATAGTTGCAAATCAAAACTTCCGATCCTGCACTAATTCAGAGTATAACATTACTAGAAAATCTGCATTACTAGAGATATTATACATTCAGTTCGTCTATAAAAATGGTCATATGAGAAAACGAAGTCAAGAATTTTTAAAACTGCAGGACTTTTATGCAGATAGCGCATTTCAGCTAAATATTTTTGTGTACTCTCTAAACAGTTTATACACGGATTGCTAGAGTGATAACCAATGACAGACATGTGAGACGTTGTAAGAAAAACCTTGTGATTTTCCATTTTTCTTCCATTTGTTTAGCGTTTTACTTCTTTCTCCCTTTCTTTCTTACATATGCCTGCTGCATACTTGTTTATGTTTATTATTAACTATTCATAGTCCTCGGGTTTCACTCTTTCTTCATCTTCAGATCTCAACCACGTAGTTTCGTTACTGTCAAATCTTAACAGAAGTCCTTTTCTCGCAAACCGAGGTGGGCTAGTGTTTGGTGAGTCGACCAGATGATAACGTTCACGCTTGTGTAATGAATGTTAGCACTGTAATGTGCTGCCGGAAACTCAAATATTTATTAACCTTTTATCGCCTGTAGACCACAAAATTACTTAAAGGCATGTAGTACTGTAACTTAGGTGATGAAGGCAGAACTACTACTTAAGCGAGTCCAAATTTGAGTTGAGACAGAACAATTACTTCGACTTATCCAAAAATTCAAAAGAAGACATTTGGCCGGGACCTTCAGAAATGCTTCTACTTAAGCAAAATTCAATTTAAGCAAGTTGTATTGTGCTTTAAGCAGTTTGATACTCTGCCATAATTGGGATGACCAATCAGTTTCTAAAACTGAAATAAAATCTGCAAACACTGACTACAGAATAAACATACTATACAAGCAGCACATTTTCTGCATCTTCAAACTTTGCATTAAAAAATGAACTTATTAAAAAAAAAAGAAATAAATAAATAAAAAACAAAAAAGATAATTTTAAAATAATAAAATACTTCCTATAACATCAAAAAATTAGAATCACTATAAAATATAAATACAGTATGTATTTAACATAAAAAGGAAAGGTAGAAAGGCAGAGTGTAATCTAACACCAACATATATAACAACTATGTAACCAAGGCTAAGTAACTTACTCCTAAATAAATGACATGTACAGCAAAACTTCTGTATACCAGCTCAACTGACAAAAAAAATAAAATAATAAGCGCTTGTGTGCTTGGTTTTTTTAAAACATATGTCACAAAGCGTTAGCTTTGATGCTTTGTAAGTTTTAAATCGTGAGGATTCATCTGAATAAATCAGCGGGAAATGAATAATGAATTTGTTAAGAACAGCTCATTACCAGTGAATGAAGCTGCATCTGTAAAGAAATGTCATATTTGCTGAATTCATGGCCCCTTGAGAAATCTTGAGTTTAAATGAAGCTTTAATATAATAATGACAAGAACTTTAATCTGTCTAAATTGTGTACTAACGACTGGAAATAACTGATATAATTAAGTTCAACAGAGCTATGTTAGTCTCTAACAATGACATATCTTAGCGGTACTGGAGGGAAAATGCCATATATGTCCCTTTAATTCCTGCCTCCAAAGAGACATTATCTACAATAAATGGCTTAATTGTTGTTTTTTTTTTTAAAGGAGTTTTGCCTCATTTTCGCAAGTTTCACTCAGTTCAACCTAGACACAAGGTCCATTAGTTATATTAGGCTGCATGTCCAAATATAAAAGATCTTTTGGTCTGGGTTAATCTATCTGGCATAAGGATACTACTACCCTTCACGTACTGTGTGATTTTAGTGAAATGCGTATTAGGGCACACTCCTTAGTCTGCATACTGCAGGATGTTGTTATGGTTCAATATTATTAAACTAACAAAAAATTCTGGCTTGGGTCAAACTCAGGCTGGATATACTCTTAATGAAGATGCCATGCATTCCTCAGTTGGAATGTCTAACTCAGGCACCAGAAAGACAGCCTTATTTCATGTTCTGTGGTCCTGAAGATATTGTATTTCTACTCCTGAACTATATGTCTTTCATGTCTGTGTAATAATAGGATCATGCAGGGAATACCTGAATCAATTTTTTTTCTTAGCTTACGTGAATAATGTTGTGATATGTAATGCTGAAATGTAGCAATTTCATTTACACCAAATATTCTGCATTACAAAGTTACCTACCTTGCCTCTGCTTTTCATTAAGAGTATCCTTTTTGTCTCCCGCTGGTTCTGGAGACATAGGTCTGTTCGCTAGAAGGCTGGATAAGTCAGGTTCCACAAATTCAATGGGTCCTAAAAGAATTAAAGATAGAGGCAAAACTGACATTTAATCTTTATAATGCTGTAATTTTGCTACCAACAACTATAAAGGTGGAAGTATTCACTGCTGCATTTAGAGAAAAAACATAGAATTCCCATTATTTTACTATAGTCTTATTTCACAAGAAATATTGTTTCAAAATATAATCAAGTATTTCAAACTAAAATTTTAAAAATCTGAAAACTAATTGGTCCCGTTTTTAATTGAGATAACTGATATAATTAATTTCCATGATTCAATTCCACATGACAGGAATAACTCTAACTAAAGAACTCTCTTTCTTACTTCCATTTACAAAGATCTGTTATGCAGGATACTTTTCACTTTACGGAATGCTGTTCAGAACAGACCAAGTAAAAAGAGCATTCTAGAAAACTGAAAGTATCCTGTGCAACAAATCTTTATCAATGGAAGTAAGGAAGTGGTCTTCAGTGTTACACAGAGCTGATCCTGTCATACTGAAGTGAGTCACAGACAACCACATGGACATGAACAGCCCTCGAGGCCACACAGATGTAGTTTTACAGATAAATGTTAAGAATATTATGGACAGTTAAAAAAGACTTATGATGATATCCTGACAGAGACCAATGACGTCCAAAAGAAACTTATTACATATATAAGAAGGAAGCAGGTCACACTTTTCTGGCATGTTAGGAGAATAGGAAAACTTGAAAACATTATGATAATTGGCAAACTGAAGGGAAAGAAAAGCAGTAAAGAAAGAAGATACTGGATATATGATGGCTTTTTTTTTTTTTTAACCGGAAGGAGAAAGATGATGGGTTATAATTAGGAAATATGGTATCTATAATTTTATAATTTTAGATAGCACAAATTGTTGTCACTGTTTGGTTATGGAATTTTTCCTCTTCGTAATTTATTGTCAAGGCCTATAGGGTGACTGCCAACATTTAATTGTGCTTTAATAACTTTCTTTTTTCTGTTTTATTTACTAACAATTATGTGTTGATTTTTTTGGCTTTGATAATCTGAAATAATACATCATAGAAGGGAAAGAAGTCAATAACAAAAGTGATAAATAGTACTATGGACGGGAAGTGGGAGAGGCTTGATAACTGTTACCAGTCAGGAAGGCACTTACAGAAAACAAAGAAGCACAGAGTCAAATATTGCAGTGGGACCGAAGACGCAGCAAAAGAGATGAACGCAGTCAGCGACTCATAGCTTGACTGCTTGCGTCAGCAAACCAGAGCTGACCAAGCACCTACCCCACCTCCAAATGGTGGTCCTGGAAACAGCTGTATCACTGCAGTCTGGCTGAGAGAGTAGGGATCAAAGAGGGAAGGCAAACCCGGTCCCAAAATATGCCGTGCGGAAATCGGATGTGTCGGGCCGAACGGCGCAAACATAGCAGCTTCGCTGTAAACGGCGACACAACGCAACAAACGTCCTTTTCAGGATGAATGAGGAAGAAGAAGAACTATTGCAGTAACACTGATGGGAAAACGGGGAAAATGTTTGACACAAAACACATGTACAATTTTACATAATAAAAGAAAGCAACTTTTTCAACGTAAAATTATTTACATTTTGTTTATTATACTAAGAGCAAGGGATCCAGACCTCCAGGATGATCCAGATCCCGCTGGGAGGACAACATTAGACAAAGGACTAGAATGGAACCAGGCCAGAAGGAAGACAGCCAATAGGATAGTATAGCGTACACTGTCTGAACTACACACATGCCATTTATGTGTGTGTTATCCCATGACCTAGACATGTTGCACAACACTGCTGCACTGTTATTGTGCTTAAGCAAAACTGATACATGCAAACAACTGTGAAACCTAAAGCTGAGAATATGACAACAAATACAATGATAAACACTGGCCACTGCAAAGGCAAATACATTATCTGTCGGTTATAATAATAATAATAGCCCCTTCAGTCATAACTGACTATGGGAATGTGCCCCTGAGGTGACAGCCCTCAGCTGCTTATTTTTCTGGTGTTTCTTTCGACGTTATCTCCTCTCTTCTGCTTGCCGTGAGAGCTTCTTTTTGTCCAATCTGAGGTGGTGCTGTACAGCGCAACTCCACTTGGTGTGAAAGGCTGCTTCATCCTCCCAGGTTACTGGATTTATGTCCAATGCCCTCACGTCTCTCTTGCACACGTCTCTGAACCTAAGCTGCAGCCCAACTGTTCTTTTGCCATGTGCCAGTTGTGCGTAGAAGATATCTTTCGAGATGCGACCATCTTCAATGCTGCATACATGGCCAAACCAGCGTAGTCTGCACTGTCTAAGCAGTGTATACATGCTTTGAAGGCCAGCAGGTGATAACACCTCGACGTTTGTCACTTTGTGAGTAGGTTATCTTTAAAATGGTATGGCGTCAAGTTTTAATAAGGCCCAATATGTTATCACCAACCAACTGTGAATAAAAAGGTCTCTGAATTAATGTAATGGTAAAAAGTTATCAAAGTAACAAATGCATGACTTTACACATGATTAAAACAAAAGAATTTAAAAATAAGGAAAAAAAATCTTCACTGCCAAACAACGACAGAAAGTTAAGACAAGTTTTAAAAGAAAGGCCTCCTTCTTGAATCTCAAGCAAGATGACAGAGAGAGACCTTGAAACATATAGAGAAGAGAGTGCAAGATAAAAAAACAGACAGGCAACATACACATGGAGAGGAACATTGTGTGGATAGCCCATTTATAACACATTCACTAATAGAACAACGAACTATCTGAACAGATCATTTATACATTTCTGTGCCTATTAAAGAAAAGACCCCTACATGCTTTTGTAACACCACAAACAACATTAAACAATGAATTATTAAATGCTTCTTTATTGGTACTGTTTCCATCATTTGTCAGACTCTAGCCAACAGATAGGTCAATGAAACAGGAGCACTACATTTTTCATTACCTGGTTTCTCCCTTCCTGTTCCCTTCTTGTCAATGAAGGTAGATATCAACTTCAGGACAGTCAATTCCTCGCAGCTTTGCTTGAATTCTTTATGGACCTAATAAATGACCAAATGATATAAACTAATTTGTCTTTACATAAATGAATAAAAACACTCATTCATACTTTCCCTCCTGTCATGTGTATACCAATGCCAAAACACATCATTATCATTTTTGTTTTCTGTTCCCTATGGAGCATAGAGCCACCACCACTACAGCTGGTCCCTTGCAGGAAGCCTGCACAGAACATTCACATGCTCTAGCAGCAGTGGTCTCTATAGCAATTTGTTTTAAGTAATGAGGCTGCCAGCCTCATTGACCTCATATAAGCTGCCTGAGGGAGCAGTAATGCTATTCTCATATGAGACACCCCTCCGGGGACCACAGGGGATACATAACCTGCATTACTGTTGAGCATTTAGAACTGAATTAATAGAAACTGCTGCACTATTTAGTTTTGATGTCTCTTGGGTGGTCTAAATATACTACTGGACAAAAGTTAAGGGCCACCATTCAGTTTAGACAAGGTTTATATAATTGATTGGCAAACTATAAAGACAAGTGAAAATGTCATTAAAACTGAGCTCAGAGAAATGTGTATACATTTCTGTGTGCACTAGGTTCATTTTTTTTAAATGTCCAAAAACTGGGTCACTTTAACCCGCAGGTGAAAATTGCTATTGTTGCTGCAAAAACTCGTGGTTTTTGCAACACGCCCCACTAGTTCAAAAGGTGAAAAAGTGAGTTGAATTTGAATGCACGTGGAAAATGATCATCGGTAAAGAGTATTCACCGTTGGTATGCAATAAATCAGTATGAAGTATGACAAGTGGTCGAAATCATCACTGCATTAGCCATGCCACCAAGGAGAAGTCTCAGCACTGTAGACCGTGGTCGAGCCATGGCATGGATTCATGATGGTCAATCTGTTCGTCATGTTGCAAGACGTTTAGCAGTGTTCCACTCTACCATTCAGAGACTTCTTGAGAGATTTCAAGCTACCGGACTTTTGGAAAATCGACCCTGCTCACGGAGAATTATATAAACCTTGTCTAAGCTGAATGGCGGCCCTTAACTTTTGTCCAGTAGTATATTTGTGAAGTAATAATTCACTACTCCACTATTTTCTTTGAGACACAGAACACAATATTGTGTTATTTGTGAAACACAATCGGTTAAAGTCCTAGCATCTTAGACCATTGGATCAATTAAACGTACCATGTAGTTCCCTGGAGGTCTGTCGGAAGACAAAGAAAGAAAATTCTACTACGTACTACCTCTGTGTAAGAGGCAACTAGTATGAGCTTCTGCATAGGGCTGGCGAACTCATCTTGTAAAATGAATTGTTACAGAAAACACCACTGCCAGAGGATGTGCTCTGACACACTCTCTCCTCAAGGCAGCCATTCAGAGTAGTGGACCCCCCATGCTCCATAAGGAACAAAAGAAAATGAGATGATGATGATAAAAAATACCAACAGAAAAGAAAACAAGATTAACAGCCATGCAGATAAACACACAAACCCAGACTAGACCAGGGCCTAACCTTAAACACAGACAGATGGACAGGCAGGCATGCAGACAGACACAAACACACATGCATGAAACATGATTACAAAAACAAATAACACACACACACACACACACAACACAAAGACACAAGAACAGAAGAGCACACATAACAAACCTGTCCCAGTAAGGCCAGTTCATTTTCCCAAGATTTAGCATAAGTATCAACAAAGTCCTTCATCTGACAAATGTGCTCTTCTTCAACTTCTTGGTAATGCTGCAGATACAACAAGGAAATCACAATCCTTTGAAAATGTGAATAAACTACCAAGAAAAAAACAGCATAAACACAATTAATTGAAAAATCTATGCATTTTTTTGTTACATTTTTAACTTATCCACAGGCCCCCAAGAGCTCCTGGCCCTAAGGCTTCAGCCTACTTAGCCTAATGGATAATCTTCTGGAAACCTGCATTAGGAATTCATATGCTCATGCAGTAGTGGTGTCTGTGGCAACTTGTTCTGCATGACGAGGTTACCAGCCCCCAGGCACAACCTTATATTAGTGCCTTTGCTACGACATGCCTAAGGATGCAGCAGGCCTATTCTTTCTGTGTTTTTCAGAAACTTCCCGAAACTACACAGGGCAAACTAAAGAATTATATTGAAATAAACAATTGTATCAGGCAAAAATAACAATATACTTACATGACAGGACACTATCATTTTGACTTCAAAATCATTCCGAACATCTTTATATTTATCAATAAGGGTCTTGTACTCTTCCACTGTTAAAAGGAAAAATAAAACACATGTGATGGAAATATTACAGTTCAATAGTTTAGCCGGTCTTTATTATAAAAGCTTGCCAGTCTAATAAACTGTTACATATTTTGTTACAGATGTATTCTTTGTTACAGAAGTCCTAATTATTACAGGAAATACTTCTCTATTCATTTGTTATTTGATTTTCTTTGTTACATTCTTTGAGCTTATATTTCTTTCTAGTTTAGTATTTTTACTTTCTTATTCCATGTTAATTTTTTTAAGCACATTTGTTGTGTTCTTTCTGACTTTATTGAGGTCTTTTGGTGTTGCTAATCTTTGTCTGTTTATTTATTTTTTCCAATTGTTCACAGTGTCCTTTGTCATTTTCTCATAGCCTATCTTATATCTCATCTTTGTCTCCTTTTTTGTGACTGTGACTGACAATGTGTATTGCCTGAAATTGTCCAGTTTTGAGTGTCTCGTTCAACTATAAATCTGTCTCAATGCCAATTTTTATTACTTGTTTTTAAATACAAAAAAAAACTGTTATAAAGTCAGTTGATGCTCATCACTTTCTAACAGAATACAAAGTATATGATGATGGTAAACACACAATCACATGGTCAAGAGGAACGTTTGTGTGATTCAAAACTGTACTTAGAAGACCCTGGAGATGGACGGGATACATGTTGAGGAAACCTGTTGATAGCATTACCAGGCAGTCCTTGTTCTGGAATCCCCAGGGAAAGAGAGGTAGACAGAGACTAAAGACACATAGAAAAGAGAACTTGAGACAGACATGAAGGGGATGAAGAAGACATGTAAAGACCTAGAGCAGACGGCACGGACAGGAAGACTTGGCATAAGCTGAAGGGTGGTGATAATGATGATGAAACTCATACTTGCCTTTTTTTTTAAACTATCATATAAAAGAACAGAACTTCCCATATGCAGTACAAACATAAAATATATATCAATCAATACCCTTTAGCTTTCCAAGGAGAACAGGCTTTCAACAAACTTAACTATATGTACGTATAGCTATGTAACTACCCCTACGTTGACTACCACTTCTTTGACTGCCCAGCATTCGATGATGTTAGGATAATGCTCCTTCCTTTGAGGCCTGATAAGTGGAACATCTTGTACTAAGAAACAAAACAACTTGTGAAAACATGCAGATATCATATGGCATTGGGCCAAAGGGTGAGAGCCCAAATGCTGCTGGATCAATAACAACAATACCAAGCTATGTAAAATATATATAGCTAAATGTTTTTCATAAAAAATATTGTCTTTTGCTGGCAGCAAACTTTATACACAAGCAATCTACCAGTTAAATTTCAGGGGAAATGATTAAAGCAGTTAATGACAACAACCTCTTGAGAATTTTAGATATTATAAATGAAGTATGGAGAGAAGAACAACCACCACAACAATGGAAAGACAGTATTATTGTAAAGTTGAAAAGGTGATCTATCAGACTGTAATAACTGGCGTGGTATATCTCTATTATCAGTACCTGGAAAATTATTATGTTGCATGATGTTAGAAAGACTTAAATTGCATGCTGACGAAAAATCAGAGAAGAACAAGCGGGTTTCAGGCCGAAACGATCATGTATTGATCAAATATTCACACTAAGAACAATTATAGAAGAATCAGTAGAAAGGCAATCGCCACTTATTATCACCTTCGTCGATTTTCCAACAGCCTTTGATAGTCTACACCGCCCATCATTGTGGAAGATACTTACAATCTATGGTTTTCCAACAAAATATGTGAATATAATCAAAGCGCTAATACAGAATGGTTTACAGTAGAAACAGGGGTGAAACAAGGCTGTATTATGTCACCACTACTTTTTGGAATAGCTATTGATTGGGTTATGAGAAACTATACCCACAATGAACAATTGGGTATAAAATGGACAATCCCAAGAAGCAATAAATAATTTGTGTCATCTCTCGATTAATAAAGAAAATAAATGCCCTCACTAAAGCTATGAACTTTTCTAACGAAGATATCATCTTGAACGGGGTACTTGAAAGTTCAATTATTTGGCAGTAAAATGACTCAGGATGGTGACACAACAAGAGAAATCCATACTAGAATTGCTTTGGCAGCTAGCGCCTTCAATAGATTATCTAACATTTGGAAATTACGATCATTGAATATACATACCAAGCTTCGTCTGTTTAATCAAATGTTATCTCAGTGTTAACATACGGCTGTGAGAGTTGGAAAATAACAAAATCATTGGAGAACAAGCTGAATACATTCGAGAACAAATGTCTTACATCTTGAACATCAGTTTATTTTCGACAAATAAGAGAAGACTCTAGGCAGAAATATGTCTCCGACTATATAAGGAAAAGACGATGGTCATATATCGGTCATGTCCTACGAATGCAAAACAACAGAATACACTAAATGAGGGTAAGAGGAAAAAAGGAAGACCAAAAGAAACACTCAGAAGAACAATAATAAGAGATAATGTGCAAGAGCTAAGAGGAGTGGCGTCACAACGAACAACCTGGAGAGCACTGGTTTCTGCCTTATGCGCCGTGTTTGGTGCTTAAAGAATTTATTATTATTATTAATCTACCAGTCCATACAGCAAAATAAACATCTAAAATGACTTCAGTTAATTTATCCATACAGTACTCACAAGCTTTCTTGTACTTTACTTCAGCCTGCAGAAAACAATGAGTAAAAAATAAGAAAGAATTCAGACATGATCTCAATATTGTGCAGATAACCTGTTTGCTTCAGAGAAGGGTAATGACACAGATTCAATGTTGTGTGTACATCTGTTACAAATTAAGCCATACATTAAACCTGCAACACATCTTTCAGTTTATCTGTAATAGGTGAGAAGATGCTTCATGCAGTTAGTTCACCAAAGAAAAATCTGAACAATGTAATCAAAATGTATCTGCACATTTCTGGAGGTTAACAGATGAGGATCTACACTCTTTCCAGATCTTCTAGAACAGGGGTTAGGAACCTTTCCGTGACAAAGAGTCAAATATTTAATTTTGTCTCCATTTTAACAAACTGAAGAGCCGCATGAAAAACAAAATCACATGGTATCCCTCATTTACTAAGAATTAAGTAGTAGAGAGCCGAGGGCCACACGAGATGGCTCAAAGAGCGTTCCCGACCCCTGTTCTAGAACAATGAAAAATAGTTCAGTCCTCTCCTCCATACTCTTGTATGGTTTTTTTCTGCCCGTCTACTCCTCATGCTTCCAATATGTCCCTCTTGCAAAGAATAATTATTCAAATCTTACTCAACACTGAGAATTTAACCAAAACAAATTAAATGTCATAAGATATTTAACAACCACTTGTCATTATCTTGATAGAGAAAGGAAGTCATGGATGGAAACTGTGAAAGCCAAAGGGAAACAGTCATGTCAAGTATTTCTGGTGACCAAGGAAGTTATTCATCTTAAGGGGATACACGGCAGTGAGAATTGGGTTTCAGGTACAAAATATTGATTTTTTACTTTTGAGTATATTTTATTAAATAATCATGTGGGAACATAAAGGATGGATGATGATGATGAAGAAATAAGACATAATGCAATAACCTGTGAGGTGCTATAAAGAGGACAAACAGCAAGCAAGATTTATGGAACAGACAGAACTGAAACACCTGGAATCAAGAGTGAGTGGCAGACAGCTGAGATGAATGGAAGCCTGGTGTGATTGGCCTTATGCATCCAAATGAACATAGGCCCCTTTCTGAAACAAGGGAATCACCTCTTACTGAAACAAGGAAATCACCCCTTACTTAAAGAAGGAAATTGCACATTACTGAAAGATGGAAATCATCCCTTACTGAAAGAAGGAAATCACCGCTCACTGAAAGAAGGAAATCACCCCTTACTGAAAGGAGATCACTCTTTACTGACAAAACAATTTACAATAGGCATTCAGTTACACATATCAAAATGAAACCACATATATACATACAATAAATACCTTTTCTATGTCTTTGGTTGAGGCACCGTCTCGCTTAAGCCTTTCAAGCTCAATGCACCTAGTATGGTATATCTCCTTTGCCTAATTAAATGTAAGAAATACAACTGTGTGTACGTTTTGCAGCAAACAGCTAAATATGTGTCAAGTTCCATTCTCACAGCACATACATACTCGCTCTTGCCCTCTCCTTCCTTCCCTTGTTTGCCCCTTAAGGAGCCTGAGACTATCACTGCCCATGCCAAACACTTCATGTGCTCTCGCAATGTTGGTTTAATACAGCAATTTGGTTTAAGTGGTGGGACTGTCTACCCACAACCTCACTTTATGATGCCTTTTATGACATGCCTAGTGGAAGTGGTGGTCGTATTCTTTGTCAGACCTCATAAAACCACATAGGACATTCATTCATTGCCCTTCAGCTCCCCAAGGAGCATAAGCCTTCAACAAACTTATGCCATGTCTTCCTGTCCCGTGCCAACAGCTCAAGGTCTGTCCATGCCTTCTTCATGTGTCTCCAGTTCTCTTCTCCATGTGTTCCTTGGTTTCCCTCTGTTATCCTGGAGATTCCAGAACAAGAACTACTTGGTAAGGCTCAGAAGAGCTAGGGTAGTTTTGGACTAGACTTCTCTTGCCAGCATTTAAAATCGCTATGTCCCCTGGATCAAATATATTTTCTACGCATTCCCGATGATGACTATCGAGCTGTCTACTAAAATAAAATAGTGAACTGCATGAGATAGGAACGCGATCTTTTCTTTGTAAGATTCATCATTTCCCCTTCCTCTCTTTCCGTTTAAAATTACTCTCACTCACTCACTCACACACACACAGTGCACATCTTTAGAGGGCTCAGTGATACTTAAGTAGATCCCAAAAGCTCGTGAGTTGCAGATCCCCCGCACTAGTGTAAATCTTAAAACACACTAAACTGTATTTTACATTCAAAACTCACTTAAATGAGTGACAAATAATAAAGAGTTTTGATTGCAAGTTAAGTAAGTTTTTAGCCAATGTAGTTTAAGAACAAAAATTAGTAACATAACATCTGTTGATACTTTCTCACAAGTATGCTGATGTTAATAAATGGCAGCCCATTTTAAAACAACTCTAAAAGACTGAGATGGGCAGAGTGTAGTTACTGACGTAAGACAACAGCCAAATTAAGGAAAATCTGTATCACAAAAGCAAGACATAAATCCAAGACAGCACCCACTGAAAATTAGATGAACAGAAAAAATATGCTATGAAAGGGTCTGGGAAGAAAGAAATGAGAGAGCTGGTTAAAGTCAGAATCAGTTACTTAAGGCACCACCTATAATGGGGTTTATTATAAGAAATGCTAACAAAAACACCTCAACCATTGAAATATGAGTTCTATGGGGAAGTCTATCCCAACTGTGTGGTCTGCCCCAAGCATCAGCTGCTTGTAGCTAGTTTAGAGCGACCCCTGGATCAATTCCAAAGATGAACAATGAAATGTTGTCTTTAATAAAGGAATTTTAAAATAAAGGAATAGATCTCTGCACCCGTGGCATCAGCCCCATGACAGCCGACATGTGCTGCAGTCCTGCCCAATATACAGCAGTGAAGAGGGTAGCATATGGCAACTACCTACTTCTCTCCATGAAAAGCTGGTTTGTTCAAGGACCTTGAGCTGATTACTGCCTTTATCAGTCATTAATGTGCAAGTCTGAGGGCGAACGAGGAAGAAGAAGAATAAGATAATAAAGGAATGTTACAAGCACAAGAAAAGGAGGATGAAAATATTATAATTACCTTATGCACAGCGTTAGTGGTCTGCTGAATAGTCTGAACAGAATCAAGAGTGCCTTGCTCATTTTCTTTGATCTTGAAAAACAAAAGGGAAAAAAAAAAACCTACACTGTATATTGTCTATCTAGGTAATCTAGGAAGTAATGCTAAATTTTATGTAGGTAACAGTTTATTTCAAAACATTTTTGATAAAAACCAAGGTTACTAATCATTTAACGAGTATGCCTGAGGCTTCAAGAAAACAACACATTCCTTTGTCCCAGATTCATGATTATCACCATCATTTCCTTTGTGCTCCTTACTGAGCATGGAGCCACCATTATAGCTGGTTCCCTTACAGGAAGCCTGCATAAAGCATCCACATGCTCTTGCAGCTGTTTTTCTAATGAACTTGCATACATCTGCAGCACATGTCCTACCCAGAGTCATCATCTTCCTTTAAGACAATGGTAGTCGAGATCCCTGAATCCCACTGGCTGAGGAAATCTTGGTTTGATATGATTCTTAGCCAGACAATGGCAGATTCTCTTGAGCCTCATACTGTGAAAGGTAGATAACATAGATATCTGCTTTGTAATCTGTACAGCACTGCTGCCAACATCGAGCTTTCATTCATGTGCTTGCTTTCTGTGCTGTTACATGCTGATCCCCAAAATACTACAAGAAACTTAGCTTTCTTCTTTCACTGACACTACATAGCATGTTACTGGAGATGCCTCAGATCTTACAAGCACTGAAATGCCAAGAAACACAAATTTTAAAATTTGATATACAGCACTTATATCTATTAGTAGGTGCAATGAGAGGGACCATCTTCTGACAAAAAGATAAAAAGAAACTTCACTTTTAAAGATGCCACGTCTAAGTGTCTCTAATGGTTTTCTCTATAAGACCACGGAAGTATTTTTTACCATATATTTAATAATTACCGTTTTATGACGCTTGTGCTGCTCCTCATTGTAACGTACCATGTCCTTGATTAGATCAGCCCAAGTGTGCACTAGCTGCATTTGTAAGCTTGATAGTTTCTCCATAAAGGCCTTGATGACATTCCAAAATGGCCCAAATGTCCTGGAATAGTCATAACTCAAATAAACAAATATTATATACTTTCATTCATATATCGCATGCTCATTTCTGCCCCCTGATGCTACACACAATTTAGCCAGTTATATATGGCTAAAAAAAATATTTAAAAACCTACGATTTGTGGAGCAAAGCACAATCTTCTAACTATGAACAGAACACACCAGATCCAACAAGAACTCAAACAAATTAAACCCCTCACATGAGCCTAACAGTCGTAACTGTACAGATCCATTTGAGACAGTTCAGCATGTGCTGCTCCCTTGCCCAGGACTCTCCACCGAAAGAAGAAAGTTACTGCCGGGCTCCCCAATAATCACAAACACACTATACAGCACCACTCAACAGCTACAGAACAAGTGTAAATTCTTCAACTTGGCTTTAGCTGCAAAAGAGCGACATGCTCAACAGCCCTAGTTAAACAACCATTTGGCTAAAAAAAAAAAAACTAGTGTTCATGCACTAATCTGTCATGGAATAACCATTTTTTATAACAAATCAAGCAATTAACTTTGTAACTTTCATATAAAAATATAATACAACTTCTAAAACTACATCGCAGGAAACATGCTTGTCCTGCATTTAGGTTAGTTGGTTCACTCATTTATCAATCACCACCTTCCAGCTACCTATGCAGCACACAGGCTTTCAACCACTTCATGTCAAGCCCTCCTGTTTTGTGCCATCTGTTCAAGACAAATGGATTATCTACTATTATCTTCTCCCCATTGTGGATTATAGTCCTGAACAAGGCAGCAACAAAAAAAAAAAAAAAAATTTGGACCACACACCTTACCAAGTATGTCATAAAAGCCACAAAAGATGGTTGCAAATAGGGCAAGCAGCCTCACTGTGCAAGTTAAATTGCCACAGAAACACTACTGCTTCAGTAAAAGGCCGACTGCAGTGGTGGCATAATGTTCTTTAATGAGCAAAAAGAGAAGAATATCAATTTAAAGAAAATGATCATAAGAAGGATATAAATCTAAGTAGTCTTACCCAACTTGAGGAGTGTTGCCAGCTAACTTTCCTAATTTGTTTAGCAGTTTGCTGTAGTTTTCTGCAACTGTACAACTTCAAAACAAAAACAAATAAAATTTATGAAAATAAATGCATCATAGAACAAATTATGAAGTGTTCGAAAAAATATATTGAAATAAAACAGATATCCTCAAAAACAAGTTACTGGCATTTTAATAATAAATGTACATTAAACAGAGGACAAGCTGCTTACAAAGAATTTTTTTAAATGTCACATATTCACCATAAATAAAGGGAGGTGTAGCAATAAATGTGAATTAATATGAGTTACCAATACCAGATAATTAAAGCTCTGACTTTATAATCAAACTTAGAAATACCAAAAACAGATATACAACTAAAAAATGTGTTTAAGCCAACAAACCTTTCTCGCAAAAAGTCAATAAGCTCTTTGGTAGATGTATGGCCATGTTTCATATTGTGATATAAAGAAAAGTATCCATTGTTTTTGGGACCCTGAAATTATGCAAATATTTAATAGTATCATAAAGTGTTTAAGTTTCATGAAATTTACAACTCTTGTCAGCACATGATTCAAAATATTACCAACTGACTTATATTCATGCTACATCAACATCACCAGCTATCTCTAATAGAAACTTAAAAGGGAAAAGGAACTGAGAAATCCTGCAGATATGGAACTTAAAAGTAGACATCAATAAAAATGCATTTCAGCTAGGTGGGGGGAAAAAACCCGAAAGATTATGCTTGGTAGGTTACAGTGTAACTGTTCTTTGCTCCCCTTTTTTTGAGTTCTGGTAACACACTGGTGGTTAGGGCAGTCTGAGAGATATAAAGATAGTTTCTGAAATGCTGATGTACATATGGAAACAGAGATAGGCAGATAGATTCAGAGAGAAATAGACAGATGTGTATTAAAATTTATCCACGATAATTGCCCAGTATTGATTTTACTTCATCAAGAACATGGCGTGGCCATAGTTTTTTTAAACACAAATTCCATTTTAAAGTCCGTTTTCAAACTTGTAACTTCAGTTGTGTAAGTACTTACTTACTTACTTACTTAGTCATTCCCCTTCTACCGTGAGGTGTAGAGGTTTGGAAGAGAGAGCGCCAGACTATCCTATCGGCTGTCTTCCTCCTGGCCTGGTTCCATTCTAGTCCTCGGTCCTTCAAAGATTGTCTAATGTTGTCCTCCCAGCGAACTCTGGGTCGTCCTGGGGGTCTGGATCCCTGGCTCTTTGTTTCCCATGCTTGTCGTGGTAGCCGATCTTCTCCCATTCTGCAGACATGGCCAAACCATCTTAGTTGGGACTTTTCTACTTGGGTCTGCAGGGGGTGGGATTTTAGGCCTTGACATATCGTCTGGTTGCAGACCATGTCTCTTCTTGTTACTTCAACCATCTTCCTCAGATACCTCATTTCTGAGGTTTGGATCTGGCTTTTGTGGGTTGTAGTCATTGCCCAAGACTCACATCCATATGTCAAGACTGGGACATAGGTGGAGCGGTATACAGCAATCTTCGTTTTCTTACCAACCTCTCTCTTGCTGAGGAATCCTCGATTTATGGCCTGAAAAAGTCTCCCAGCTGCAGCTTTTCGAGTGGCCAACTCTTCTTTGATGCCTCCCTTCCGGTCTATAATAGCTCCAAGATATCTGAAGTGGTCGACCTGCTCCAGGACCTGTTCTCCCAGCCTAATCTGATGTCTTCTTTCTTCTCGTAATATCACCATGGATTTTGTTTTAGAGCTGATTATGACTATCCCTCTCTTCTCCAGCTCTTCCTTCAATACTTGCAGGTTGGATTGGAGATGTGAGTAACTAAAGTATAACATTTATATTTCCATAGCTATATTCAATATCATTCCTGGAATGATAATATGCCATACAAATAAAGATAATCAGAAAATAAACTAGCACAAACTGTATTTGTGATCACTCCAACAGCTATAGCTACTGTGTGAGACACAAGACCATAGCGCTGCTACAGAGCCTAGTAGTAATTACGGCCCTGGGTTTTTTTTAATGGAAGATGTGCCCCACTCAAGAGCAACATTTCTCGCTGGATAATAAAGGCAGTATCATTTAAAATTTAGGTCATTTACCTATAAACAACCTTTTCAAAAGCATAAAATGGCACATATGAATGAATTGCACCAAATATTATTAGTTTATAAATATTATAAATGACCTATAATATTAACATAAATAATGCAGACAATGACTCAGATCTTGAAGTTACTTCTAGAAAAATGAACAAGCAGTAGGAACATTTCCAATAATGAGAGGACAAAGAGCAAGAATAATTCAATCTGCTAACAGATCTGACCATGTGCAAATCAAGTATTTCTGCAGGCTCAATACCTACACCATTCTCTGAATGCAACGTTCCATTATTTCTAGAATCTGACACAGAAGAATTAATAGAAACTTTACAGCTAATGTTTGTCACATCGGTTTTTTGCCCACAGTCTTTGACATGAAAACTCAATTGAAGTTATTTTCTTTCAATGTTATTTTCAAGTTGTTATACAAATTGCTTGGAACAGATGACTTGCAAGGTACGGTACTTCAAATTCAGACAACATTTCACAAGTTTCTATGCCTTTCCAGCAGTCATTGCATCTTATAACAGCATGACACAAGTTTTGGCAGTTAAATCAGAAGCCTGACCAAATATATGATGAATGGATTGCAGACCAGATGGGCAGTGGGCTGTCTGTGCTTCAAGAAATTATCAGCCATGTTACTGCACCATAAACTACACAAATCAGTGCGGAAGACAGCATTAGTTGATTAAAATTCTTCACTTGAGAAGGTCGTTCAAATGGCTGCACTTCATGAGACCCCAGATACTGAGTGGAAAAAAGTCTTCTCGAACAAACATCAACCACATGAAGCCAGCATATAGAAGAACAAAACAAGATCAACATCTAATAAAGTGTAGCAAAATTTGGTACCACTTGCTTTGTTTGTGAAAAAATGTGTAACGCGACACAGAGCGATACAAGGGTGAGGGGACAGTTCGGTTGGTCTTGCTTTGAAGTTGACGTTGGGCTGAAATATTTGCGTTTCACCTAAGCCATGAGCATTGGGAACGTGTAGGAAGGAGCGAATATATGAAACATGGCCAACCTTAAAATTTGCATTGGCAGGAAAGAAAATCTAAAGCTACAAGCGCAAGCTTGGTGGAAAGATATTAAAACTGTAATAATTCATATAAGGAGATAGAGAATGAGTGATTTCCAAAAGGATATTATTCAAATGTAAGTAGTTTTAAAAATAATTAATATTTTTCATAGTCATCACATCTGCTAATAGTTAGCTCATGATCTTTAAAAATTTATTATAAATTCATACCTCAATGGATTTTGATAAAACTTGGATAGAATGAACGCTTCCTATTGGGAAAATGAAAGGATACCTAGGAAGGAAGGAAAGGTGTAAGTGTGTAGTGAAAAGAAGAGAAAACAAGTACAGAAGAAGCACAGATCGCCTCAAACCAAGAGATTTAACAAAAATCTAAGCGGACTCAAGACGGTGCTTTCTCGTACGGGAGAGTCGCCCAAATATAAGGACAGAGCGGCCCGTTTAAAATCACACATACAAAATCCAGACGCCAGAGTGAGAGACTGGAAGACCGTATCTGCAAGAAAAGTTTTTTCACGCTGCATGCAGGGCAGATATACTTCAGCAAATACAGCCTCACTGTGAGCTTATTAATCCTAGAGGGTATGTAGGTTTATTAAAGATATACAAGGAATGTGTGACTAATATCATTTTATTTCAGATTTCGTTTACGATTTGATTGTATCATAATAATAATAATAGCCCCTTCAGTCATAACTGACTATGGGAATGCGCCCCTGAGGTGGCAGCCCTCAGCTGCTTATTTTCCTGGTGCTTCTTTCGATGTTTTCTCCCCTCCTCTGCTTGTTGTGTGAGCCTCTCTTCGCCCAATCTGAGGTGGCGCCGTAAATAGCATCGCCACTTAGTGCGATCGGCAGCTTCATCCTCCCATGTTGCTGGATCCATGTCCAGTGCCCTCATATCTCTCTTGCACACATCTTTGAACCTCAGCTGTGGTCGCCCAACTGTTCTCTTGCCATCTGCTAATTGTCCGTAGAAGATATCTTTTGGGATGCGACCATCTTCCATGCGGCGAACATGGCCAAGCCAGCGAAGTCTGCGCTGTCTAAGCAGCGTATACATACTTTGAAGGCCAGCACGTGACAACACCTCGACATTTGTCACTTTATCTTTCCACGAGATGCCGAGGATGCGGCGTAGACACCGCAAATGGAAGGTATTGAGCCTATTGATTGTATCAGACATAATAAAAAGGGTATACAAGAAGCCAGTGATGCTAACCAGAGATAACCTCTACCGGCATTGTCAGGAAGCATAACAATTAATTGGTTAGCCAAATATATCATGGCTAGTTCTTGCCTGGAAGCTTACGACATACCAGCAAGTACATAAGTGACTTGGCATCCATATGTGGAAGGCAAAGGTTATATCATACCCATGTATCATAACATGTGATTTATTCACGTATTTTGTTATCTTCTGTACAGGAGACACTATCTTATCATGCTATCTCTGTAACATACTACCATGAATCACTCATTTATATACAAACACTGAAGACATGGTACCTTAGTCCCCCGTAGTTATAAGTTGAAGGAAAGTCTTCTTGATTACGTGAAACCTACTGACGTAATCCTACAAACACTGTGAGCGTTCAAAAGCGATAGTCAATGATGAGAAATGCTAGAGACTAGATAGCAAGAGATACCAAAACTACTGTGACAGACTTTATAATTTCATTGGAAGATACCTCCAAGACTTTTTACTATTATTTATTTTACTTTGTAAATATAAATAATCATACATCTTCCAACACCCATTTCTCATTACAAGGCTAGATAGATGTACATAATAAATTATGAAATTGTACTCATTTGACTTGTTATGTTTAACTGTTAAAATTTGAGTTACTTTTTCTAATTTAATTATATTATCACATAGGGTTACTATAGCGAAAGTGGCGCAGTATACTTCTGAAGCCTAAATCTATTATCCAGCTCAGAGTATTCACAGCCGTAACTCAATTGTGATACCAGTGTACTTCTCTGGCACTGGGACTTCATACTTTCTAGAGAGAAATTCTACTTCTTCTCTACCACCATCATCACACTAGAAAAACCTTTCGTTACATAAAGAATACAGATGAAGACATGAAATGTAGAATCCTTCATGAAGGACAACTTATGCAGCCCTCTAAGAATTGGAATGCAGCAGGGAAGTCGCTTGTCACCAGTTCTCTTCTTACTGGACACTGATTGACAACATCATCAACCAACAATACTGAACTCAGACAAAACAGCTCAATGACATGGCTCTTCTGCCCCATAGCTGTAACCAGAGGCAAGACAAACAGAATACTGGATGAGCTGTCACAGCAACTGGGTTTCAAAATACACAGAGAAAAGATAGCGATTGTGAGAATAAATGTGACAAACAATGGCCAGTTTACCTCAACACATGATGTGGAATCAAACATATACCTTGGAAGTAATGTAAACAAACAATGATATTGAAAAAAAAAAAGGATACAAAAAAGCAAAAGGAGCTTTCACTGCATTAGGAAATATATGGAAGTCGACAGAGATTGTGTCTAACACAAAAATAAGAATCATCAGCTCAAATTTCAAGGCTGTCCTAATGTATGACTCCAAATCACAGAGAACCAGAAAAAGGACATCCAGAAAGATACAGACTTTCATAAATGGGTGCTTGTGTAGAATAGAAGAATTACAGTGGAACGATAAAATTTTCCAAGTACTTTAACTCTTTCAGAATGCATCTGTTCCATGATTCTGGAAGTTTTCATTCTTCAGTTTTAAGGAATGCACATGCAATAGCCACAAAAAAATTTAAAAAACCAGACAGACAGAGAAGTAGACACACAAACAAACAGACAGAGAGAGAGATATCTATGGATGCCTTATTCATCATGAAGCTGAATATCAGAAAGAATTCAATGTAATTTTTTTACTTGTCATATAAACCACTGAATCGTACATAATTTTCTAGAGATGTTGAATAGCATCTCCTATGGGTTTGCCCGGAGTGCAGTGAGGTCGATTCTGATTAACAATAACAATGAATAGCATCATTGGAATGTTAATGTAAAGTGTAATTCTATCACTTTAATTTTTTTTTTTTTTCCTTTTTGTTCAAGCACAGAATACAGAGACAAAAACTGTCATGTTACTCAACTTATGATTGATAAGCAGCCCTAGCTAGTTTTGTGCATGCATGCGCCTTTTCCTCTGCAATTATAACTTGCAATTCATAACTAGCTCAACTGTTTTGTTTTTTTTGGTCATCAATTTGTTTTTAAAAACTCAACACAGAAATTGTTCTGAGATTTGTAGCGACTTATCATTTGCCACTTATCAGACGCTGGAACTTGGTTGGCGACATCCTCAGAAGAGACCATGATACCATCACCAGAACTGCCATGCTATGGACTCCAGAAGGAAAGCAAGGATAGCCAAAAGCCACCTGTTAAAGAACTGTGAAGGCAGAGATGCTGAGCATGAAATAGAGCTGGGGCACCATATGAAGGAAGGCTGTCACCTGAGCAAAGTGGAGACAGCTTGTTGCTGCCCTAGAAGACGCCACCAGGCATGATGGCAACTGACTGCTTTGTCAGTCAGTGGCCAAGGGCCAAAGAAGATCATTTACAAAACAAAAATAAAACTCTGGAAACTGGGTTTACTTCCACTTGTTTTCTCTTTGTATATTGTTGTCTTTTCTCTTTCATTTCTTACCCCTTTTCGAATGCAGTCAAACCGACTCTGATTCATTTATGATTTGGTATGAGAAAGTTAACTTTTGTTATATTTAGCATTCCCCACAAGGACAGAAAAATGATATGTAGGGCTCGCCAAAATTAGGGGTAAAACTGTGAGTCTCTCGGACCAGGTATAGATCATGGTCTTTTAAAGTGTTTTTTTTTTTCACGTGTCTATATAAGTAATGTAAGCAGAAATTTCAGGTTATGTTACATTTAGCATCATTTTCAATACTTTAATAATGGCATGTTCATGTGGAAATATTACGCGCTGTATTTTGTTATGGTCAATCCTTAGACAATAGATAAGTAACCCACACCCGTAGGGAGGAGGTGTGTCCAAAAATGACACTTCCGGTATTACTGAACATCAAAAAATCGTTTTGTGCAGTGTCAAACGCTGAATGCCTACGCAACATCAGTACATTTCCATAAGAATGTAATCAGTACAAATCCCTTCTATTTTAGTATTACAGGTTATGGCGTACGCAAATCATAGGATGGAACGAATGCCATGCATATCTTTGGTATAAAATACATGTAGTACAGGCACATCGCGGCATTGTTTAGGGCTTGTGTTGTTTATTTTACTCGGACTCTGGCCAGACCTGAAAACAATCAGAAGTAGACGCCCAAGATCGAAACAATGAACCCAAAGAAGCTCAGTGACTTACGATGTAAAATTATATAATTATCATATGCACACAATATCACAGACGTACCCAAAAATGGTCAGCAAATGTAGACATTATTTGGTTCTAAGATCATTGATACCGTCTGCGGGGACCCATGAAGATTTTCAGGTGGCGTTTATTTTGGAGCATAGCGCATGTCAATGAGGAGATAATCCGAACTAAAGTTCCTGGACTATTTTACGTCGATAATGTTATAGCACGTGTGCATTTAAAAAAAAAATAATAATAAAGTAATTTGCTTTTGCGTTAGTGTGTGTATATATACATCTAATGTATTGGAAGATGCAGAAAGAGGTGCATGAAACATCAAACGAAATTATACCAGCAATAAAAAAAGGACTGCAACAACGAAATGATTTTTATTTTGTAAATGAAAAATATATCCGTTCAACCTCTTATGGGTTATAATTAGGATATAGGCCTATAGTGTTTTCAATTCCAGATAAGATTAGGATATAGGTCTATAGTGTTTTCAATTCCAGATAAGATGAATACGGGAAAGTGGCATCACATCTGTAAATATGGCAAAACAAAATTACCAATTTTGCTTGTGTGTTTAAAAAAAAACGAAATGATGAATATGAAAGACTACATGAAAAAATAGCAAACAAATATAAGACAGCAAATGACGCATGTCTAAACTAAAGGTGCAAAGAGGTACGACGCAAAATCTGTGCAGACCTACGAGCAGTTAAATGAGATAACAGGTAAAACACAAACAGCAACTGGCGATAAGCAAAAGAAGGAATTTTATTAGAGATATTTAGCTGAACGTTCTCGTTCATCCAGTCCCCCAAACTCACCCACCATACTATCTAGGTCACGCAACTACTGCGTGTTACGACCTATAATTGTTCTTCTTCGTTCGTCCTGAAAAGGACGTTGGTTGTGTTGTGTCCGTTTACAGCGATTTGCGCCTTTCGGCCGTCACATCCGACTTCAGCACAGCATTTTTGGGACCGGGTTAGCCTTCCCTCTTTGATCCCTACTCACTCAGCCAGACTGCAGTGATGCAGCCTGTTTTCAGGACCACCAATTGGAGGTGGAGTAGGGTCTTGGTCAGCTCTGGTTCGCTGACGCAAGCAGACTAGCTATGGGTCGCTAACTGCATTCCTCACTGTTGGCGCGTCTTAGGTCCCATAAGACCTATAATAAAGTTTGAAAGAAGGGCGGACAGCAAAGAAAATGACCTACCAAAGACTGTTATTGGTAGGATTAGATAAAGAGGACAGGGAGAACGATAAATGACAAAATTATAAATATGTCCCTTTAACAGATATACAAAGCTGACTACGACGGACAGTCGTTTCTGTGGAACGTCTTCGACATTTTAAACAAATAGTGGAGGGGAGGGGAGAGTTTACGAAATAATAGAAGAACCCCGAAGAAGAAAAACACTTTTTTAAAAAATTTCTTTCTTTCACACCACTAAGCTCGAGATGTATGGAAGCTCGAAGGAGAACCCATTTGAAAGATGACTATGCTTTGGGTCCAGGTCCCCTGCAAAAAAAGCCGTCAATGCTTTATGAAAGAAAAACATGATGTGTATAAGTGTTTTTTCTAATTAATTTATTTGGATAGTCTCACAGTTTCGCGAATATTCATATCGTGTAGCAGCGCAAATCAAGGAGAGATAGTACGCATAAATAGTCCACCACAACATCCCCCAACCCCTTTCTTCCCAACTTGTTCTAGTATTGAGCCAACAACATGCAAAACTGATGGAAACAGAGAACGACAAAGGGGAAGCTACTGGGCATGTTTAACAACACAGCGTGAAAGAAAGTCTGAAACAGAACTTAGAAATAACACTAGTGATCAGAAGTTGTGGGGAGACCCCCGTATTTACACATGGCTTCAGCATATCAAACAGCACGAAACATATAGTGGAGAAGGGGGCAGGAAGGGGCGAGAGAGGGGGGGGGTTGAGGTCAACAGGTTATTGACAGTAATTTTGCAACCCCGTTCTCTTAGATCTTCTTTTTTTTAAAATTAATGAAGAAAAATATCCCGTTCAACCTCTGATGGGTTATAATTAGGATATATATTGTTTTCAATTCCAAATAATATGAAAAACTGCTGATATGAGAAAGTGGCATCACATTTGTCAAATCATTGTAAATAGGGACAATCACAATTGTGCTTATACATTAAATAAAATAAATAAAAACAAACAAACACAAACAAACAAACAAACAAAATCAAGAAGAAACTCTGAACAAGAATAATATTAAAGTGGAGGGGTGTAAAGGCATGGTGGTTCCAGTTATATAACTGACTTTAACAGATATTTAATTGACTTTCATCTGTTACAAGTCATATGAATTGTAAGAACAGCATCAGACCTTCACATTCCCAGCCACTATATATTAAAATTTGTTCGTGTTAAATATTGTTTGACTATATTATGCAGTTCCCTAGGTCTGTCTATTCTTAACACCTCTTCTATATTTATAGGTAAGTTGGATGCCTGCAAATCTTCCTTCTTCCTCTTCCTCGTTCGCCCTGAAAAGGACGGTGGTTGCGTTGTGTCTGTTTACGCCGTAGCTGTGATATCTGCACCTGTCGGTCGACACATCCGACTTCTGCACGGCATTTTTTGGGACCGGGTTTGCCTTCCCTCTTCGATCCGTACTCGCTCAGCCAGACTGCACTGCTGCAGACTGTTTCCAGGACCACCACGTGGAGGTGGAGTACGGTCTTGACCAACTCTGGTTCGCTGATCCTGATGCAAGCAGTCAAGCTATGGGTCGCTGACTGCATTCTCTATTGCTGCATCTTTGGGTCCTGGATGCCTGCAAATAATCTACGAGTAATATTGGTATTCTGATTTGTTCATACCTCTTACATTTTAATAAGAAATGTTCTATATTATTGTCTTGAAGACATACTGCACAGTAAGGTTCTTCTATTCTGAAATAGCCTTTTCCCAGCTGTAGTCTGAGAAGTTTCTTATTACTGGGAATTTTCAATTCCCTAGATATCTGACATTTTCTTGTTGGAGCCTTGAACAACTTATATGCATGTCTTCCTTTCAGATTTTTATCCCACTCTGCTTTCCATTCATCTGTTATTAAATCTTTAATTAAGCTCTTAATCTCTGATTTACTCGTCCCTACATTTATTAGATTTTTTATCAGATCTACCTTTCTTGGCTTCTTTATCTGCCTTTTCATTTCACTCTATGCCAACATGTGAAGGTATCCAAGCAATTAAGACTGAACATCCTCTGCAATATAAGTATGTAGTAGCCAGAAATGTCTCCTCTGCTATATCAGATCTACTACATTCTCGTAAGTTTCTGAGTGCTTTAATTGTTGAAAGAGAGTCAGTTAAAACCTCTTAGTTTTTTGGGAGGGTTATTAGAGAATATTTCTAATGCTTTTAGTATTGCCACCATCTCTGCAGTGAAAATGAATGTAGTTTCCGTGATGCTATATTCTTTTGCCCTCCTTCCATATTGGGATATATATATTCCTATCCCCAATGTGCCATCCTATCCCTTGGATCCATCTGTGTACATAGTAAGGCTGTCTTTTGATATTTGTTGTATATATATTTATTGGCTGTGTTTTTAATATTTTGAATATTATTTGTTTTCTTAAGTATTTCTGCTAGGTGGTAGTCCGTGTCTGGTTTCTTGATCTCCCAGGGTGGAATCACTGGCTTGTATTCACAACTGTTATTAATTGATGTAATTAATGTACCCAGATGGACAACTTCCTCCATACACTTCCATCCTGTAGGGTATCTAGTGGTATTCATTGGATTGACCCGAGTTGTTAGTTGGCATCTGATAAAAGCTGTATGTGCTGGGTGAGACTTATCTAACATAACTCTGTTCATGTAATTTAGTCTTAACTCCTTTCTCCGTAATTCCAAGGGTAGAATTCCTAAAGCCACCTCTATATCTTCAATTGATGTTGATCTGATTGCACCTGCTATTATACTTCCATAATCTATTTTTCCTCTTATAAAAGATTTATAAAAAGTGAGCATTGTCTTAGTGCTTGCACCCCATCCATTACCTTTCAAATATCTTAATAAGTTAGTCAATCCTCTGCAAGACTCCACTAGTTTATCTATGTGTTTATTCCAGTTCAGCTGTTGGTTGTGGTAAAGTGGGATGTTATAAATATTTATAGGGGACTTAGTGTACTGACTGAGATCAGCTGTGAAGGTATCTATATCTAATAAGAGTAGTGTATTATAGATAACCTTACTTACTGCCACATATGTATACCTCAGTCAGAATTACTCTGGAATAGTGTGATGACTACGTTATATGTCTAGGGTATGTGTATGATGAAGTGTAAGTCATAACAACAACAGACAGATAAACAATTTAATTTATTCCACCACACTTGACAACACTGTGACACTCACATACATATAACACTCTAAGAGGATATCTTAAAGGAGTCACTGATAACTTTTCAAATAACAATATGTATTCAGTGATGTCATGAATGTATATGTGTCCTGATTCAAATACAAAAGGGAACCAGGAATCACAATCAATTTTAATTACAAGTTATATATACAGAATTTATTAATATGATTCTTGTAGTGACATATATTATTAATGGTATCCTATGTGTGTCAGTTGTGTAGTGGTAATATGAGGTAATACTGGTTTTGTTTTGTTCAAGCTCTGTTGGTATTTGTCATCATGACTTCAATAGTTTGTTTCTAGTGGAACTAGTATTGGAGATGTTCTCAGTTCCTGGTATTAAAACAATTAAATTCCCCTCTTAATTTTAGTTTACAATGTCATTTTAAGATGGGGTACATAATGTTGAGCTCCATGGCCACACTCTCTTATCTTGCGTGATGACTGCAGTAAAAGACTCCTCTGCTTGATTATGTTAATGAGTTCTGGAGCCACACCACTGGTTGCTATATGGACCAAGGAGTATGCTGTCCACCTCTGGCTTCAGCAAAGCTCTGACCAGGTGCTGCTCAATAACTTTAAGACCACGGTCCCTGAAACAAGAAGGTTGTACCTTCTACGTCAGAACTAATTTATACTCTATTTTTACACTGAGCACAATACATCACAAACATTGAGTTCAGAGCGTTAGGCCAACTGTCAGCTTCATCTGAAATACTTTATACCAGTATTTCCCTCCCTAATGGTTACTACGCCTCTGCAATTCCAGCATTATTTCTTTCTAGTTAATAATCTAGGTGTCAGTGTACTGTTTGGCCATTCCATGCAGTTTTACTTTCCTCCGACACCTTCTGTTCAGGCTGGAGCACTATAGGCTTTACATCATGTTCGCTACTGAACCACACATATATACAGACATAAATTATCAATTTACATTCAATTTTCATTAAAAGATATTGAATATTTCAAGCTTACCACAATTCATGGAAATAATAATAAACAGTTTCGTTGACTGGCAATGAATATAGCACAATTCCGATCTGCCGATGTCCCAGGCTTTATTTTATAAAAAATATACACTGGTGCTCAACGTACTGTTTCTTAGTAGGTTTATTACAAGATGTGGTAATGAACAGACGCTCTGAATTGAGTATATTCGCAGCTCTACCCAATCACACCACGTCTACACATCTTTTAAAAAAAAGTACCCCTTTCTCACGTTTCCCCTGACAACACAAGATAGTATTTATAGTCCGACCAATCGTGTTTAGTCTTTCATTTGTTGCGCTCCAATCACATAGGAGTTAACATGGTAGGCTATTTCCGTAACGTAATGTTTTTTCAAACACGTTATAGAAAAATTTTATGAGCAGAAATGATTTCATGCTGTCAGGCACCCCCACTATTTTATTTTGGCCATAACTTGGTAATTCCTAGACTATTTGCGTAACGTTTTACATATTCTTTGTCAGCAAACCCTAAGGAACCCAAATATACGAATTTAAGGGAGCTAGGTGGCTGCGTTCAAAATGTGCATTTTCTACCACCTCCTGTTCACTTCAATCCCCATGTGGTGTCTGGGTACTGTCATGTTTTCAAACGTAAACCCATCTAATGTCATCTTTCCCAATAAGCGTTTTTCAGGATTTTAAAACCTAACTCTGGTATGGGTAGTGAATTTTATCACTGTCGATTTGAAATAAAGTTAGTGCATGTGGCCTTACACGCGTGATGGCAGCAATTGTGTATCGCGCGACGCGTGTTTAGTGTTGCACGTGTCCCTGCCTTCTGCCTCTCCCTTCTCTCTATCCTTTAGTCCATCTGTCTTTTAGTTACGCCGTGTATAAAATGGAATGAATGAAATATTAAATTTAGGTCATTGATCAGCTTGCGTATCTCAAGGTTTTTTTCCAAGAAATACAGTACACGTTTCATTGAAGAAAGCGTGCAGCGACACAGTAGGCTTTTACTATCAACGTGAAAGCGTTACAATTTGCCGACGAAGTAGAAAACAAGGGGGATTTCGAGTACAGTCATTGTGACAGCACTGTTCTTTACCATTCTTCTTTCCTTTTATTAAATTTTATTTGTTAGGCTTTGCATTTACGTTTTAATTTATATATGGGGATTAGAATAATTCACGACATCTCCCCTCTTAAAACAGACATTATATGTCAGTCCTTTATTCTATATACACATAGAGAAATTTATTATTATTTCTGGGGTTTACGGTGATTCTCATCACACGGATGGCGTCTTAAAAAATCCGCTCCCAAATTTGTTTTTCCAGATATATACTCAATGCTAAAATTATAGGGAGCCAAAAGTAAGGACCATCGGAGTAACCTAGAGTTCTCATGCCTAGCCTGAGATAGAAACGATAAAGGTTTGTGGTCCGTTTGCAACTTAAATGCCTTCCCATACAGATAAATATTGAATTTCTTTATTGCCCATATTACTGCAAGACATTCTTTTTCGCTAGTTGAGTAGTTGATTTCAGCTTTATTCAACTTTCTGCTAGCATATGCCACTGGGCTTAATTCCCCATCCAATGCATCTGATTTTTGTAGTAGAGTTGCACCCAACCCAATATTACTGGCATCCGTCCTTACTATGAATTCTTGACTTAAGTCAGGTAATTTCAAAATAGGTTTACTTGTGAGCTTTTCCTTCAATTCTTGGTAAGCCATTTCACATTGTGGTGTCCATGTAATGCGATCTGGATGTCCTTTACGTGTCAAATCAGTTAACGGTGCACATATGGAATTAAAGTTTTTGATATACTTCTGGTAGAAACCACATAATGAGACAAAGGATCTCACGTCCTTCTTGGTTTGTGGTCTCGGGGCTTTCTTTAGTTTCTCTAAATTCTTTGGGTCAGGGGTCATGTTTCCCTGATAAACTGTGTGTCCCAAAAATTCCAATTCTTTACATCCAACGCAACATTTGGTTGGTCGGGCTGTTAAATTTGCTTCCCTAAGTCGATCAAACAGCATCTTCAGAGAGTCAATGTGTTCCTCAAATGTTTCTGTTGCTATAAGGATATCATCCATGAAATTTGTTATACATGGATTATTCAGAGGGTCCAATAATTTTCTCATCATTCTAGAGAAGACACTAGGCGCGTTCTTCAATCCAAATGGCAATCTATTAAACTCATAGTGTCCTTCTGAGGTACTAAAAGCTAGGTATGGTCTAACCTCAGGCTTTACTGGAATCTGATAGTATCCTTTACTCAGATCCACTTTTGAGAAATATTTAGCTTTATTTAGTCTGGCAAACAGCTGATTTGTATCCGGCAATGGATCCACCTGTCCTTCTGTAATAGCATTCAGTCTCCTGTAATCTATACAGAGTCTATGTTCTCCAGAGGGCTTCCTTAAGAGTACAACACCGGAACTATATGAGGATTCACTGTGTGAAATAATTCCTTCCTTCAATAGATAGTCTATCTCTTCCTTCAAAGCTTTCTCCTTAGCAAACGGAATCGAATATGGTTTCATACAGACAGGTGTGGGGTCTATCAGTTTCATATCATATTCCAATAGGTTTGTATGCCCTGGTCGGTCTGTTAACACCTCTGCATGATTATTTAGAACCTGTTGCACTCTCTCTTTCTGAGTTTTCTTTAAATGTGTACTGATTTTCACCTGTGCTGCTGTCTCACAGGGGTGTAATGGATATTCAAATGATGAAAGTGGTTCCTTTTTCATCTCCATGGCGATGGACAAGGTCAACAAGTGTGTCTCTTCCTGATGTTCTCTTTCCAAATATTTCTTCAGGAGATTCACATGAGAGATTTTTTCTTTCCCCTTCTTATCTATCTTATAATTTGTTCTAGACACCTTCTCTAAAACTGTATATGGACCTTGCCATCCAATCTGTAACTTATTCTGACTCCCGGGGAGAAGAAGCAGAACCTTCTCTCCCACAGCCAAATCTCTGTCTTTCGCCTTCCTGTTATAATAGGCAGCATGTTTCTTCCTGGCTTGTTTCAAATTTTCATTGGCAAGTTTCCAGCCAGTTTTTAAACGAGTGGTCAGCTCATTCACATATTGGTATGAAGATGTAATGTTTTCCTCTGCCTTTTCATCCGTCCACGTTCTTAACAAAGCTTCGAGTGGACCTTTTATTGGCCTTCCAAACAATAATGTTGCCGGGGCCATACCGGTTGAACTATGGGGTACCTCCCGATAAGCAAAGAGGGCGGCGTGCAGGTACTGGTCCCATGTATCTGGTTTTTCGTGTGCCAACTTTCTCAGGATCGACATCAACGTGCCGTTAAATCTTTCCACTTGGCCGTTCCATTGGGGATGGTACACACTACAATGGAAGTGTTTGGCCTGGAAGATCCTGAAAACTTCTTCAGTTAGTTTCCCCTTGAACTGAGAGCCATTATCAGTCAAGATTTGATTGGGAAAGCCTAACCTTGTGAAAATTGTGAGCAATGCCTCTGCCACATGTTTAGAATCAATCGATGACAGGGCTACTGCCTCTCCCCACATAGAACAAGTGTCCACCAGAGTCAGAATGTAGCTGTTCCTTTTCTTGGTTCGGGTGAGAGGTCCCACAAGATCCACGGCAACTCTCTCAAAGGGTGTTCCCACTATGGGCATTTCCCCCAGAGTTGCTGGTGCAGTCCAATGTTTAGGTGCTACTCGTTGGCACTCTGGACAGGATTTTACATATCGTTTGATATCTTCAGTTATTCCTGGCCAGAAATAATGACAAGCTATTCGCTGTCCTGTTGCGCTGATTCCCATATGACCACTGAAGGGAATCGCATGCCCTAGTTCCAACACTTTAGTCCTATATGAAGTGGGAAGGACCAGCTGTCCGTGACCATTGGATTCAGATCCAGCCTTCCTATATATCAGTTTGTTCTTCATATAAAACTCTCCCTTGCCTGGAGGTGTATGAGATTTGGGCAACTTCTTGAAACATGGCTTGAGTGTTTTGTCCTCAGCCTGTGCCTTCCTCATCTCATCTGGGTGAGTATTTATTGGATTATCCTCCTCCTTTTTAGACTGTGATCTGGTCTGCACTGTTGCCAATATCACAGGTCTCTTGGGATTCCCCAAGAAGACATATCTACACCCCAATATCAGAGGGTAGATTGGCTCATTTATCACTGCTGCTTTTATGATTCCTTCCACATATCGCGTTTTCACTTTTATTCGGGCGACGGGAAGTGTCATGGTAGCTACATCCTTGGTTGCAGTTTGAATCTCCACTGTTTCTGTGGTGTATTGATCGGCCTGCACCAGGTGAGAACTCACAACGGAATCGTAATCTAAACCGGTATCATATAAACACCTTATAGTGACACCATTACAGATGACATCTTCACACACTGGGGGGTGGTATGGTTCCTGTAGTTCTTCAGGTTGGACCTTCTTTTCCTTTTTCCCCGATGTCATAGCAGCACAATGAGGAGGTTTCCTTCTACAATGGTCAGTGTCATGATTGTTCATCTTACAATTTTTACACCACCTTTTTTCCTTGGTTGAAAGATTTTCTTTCATCATATTTCCTTTCATCGAATTGTGGGGTTTTATTTTTATTTTCATACCGTGGCCTATCAAACTGGTGCTTACCTTTGTTTTGATCCCTAGGATCAAATTTATTAAAGTTCTGTGGTGCCCTAAAGTTATCCACTTGTTTCTTTTTATTTCCTGTTACCTCTGCTTGAGCTGCTTGATACCTTTCAGCAACATTTAGCAACTCACCCAGCCTCTCTGCACCTTGTTCCATGAGAAACTTTCTCAGGTCTGGAGCCATGGACTCTCTTAATTGCTTTATAAGGACCATTTCCTTAAGATCTTGGGTTTTCCCCAGAGAAGTCCATTTCTCCAAGTATGTCTCTATTCGTGCAGAGAACTGGTGATAGGTTTCACCTGACAGTAGTTTAGCATTCCTAAATTTTTTCCTATAAAATTCTGCATTCTTTTCATATCTTAACAAAAGAGCCTGCTTTAGCATGTCATAATTTTCCTGATCACTTCTGCTCATTTTTGCAAAAACTTCATAAGCTGCCCCACGAAGTCCCTGAGATAACTTTAAGCTCCACCTTTCTCTCTCTAACCCATATGTGGTAGCTAATAGTTCATACCTATTTAGATAGCTCTCTATATCATCGTCTTTCTCAACAAAATGATCTAAATGAAAATTCATAGCTGAGGTTGAGGCTCCCTGGCTAGCAGTAGCATCAGAGGCAAAGGGACTGGCACCATTTTCAGGAGCATGGCCTTGAAACTCAAACTCCCTTAGTCGTAACTCATGTTCCCTTTGTAATCTCTTCTCCTCCTTTTCTGCTTCCCTCGCTGCAGTCAATCTTCTTTCTTCTGCTTCCAATTTCTTAGCCTCAGCCTCAATCTGCAACCTCTTAATCTCTTTTTCAGCTTCTAATTTTCTTTCGGCCTCTTTTTCTAATCTTCTTTCTTCCCGTTCAATATATTTGTCACATTCAGCAGTGACATAAGAAATCATAATTTGCCCGTCCATTCCTAACTCTTTCGCAGTCTGTACAGCAGCAGATCAAAATTTTGCCAGGTCGGCCATTGTCTAACAGATAAATGTCTAAAATAATCAACTAAACAATTGTATCTATGACTAATTAACTTAGGACAACACAGGCACTGTGAGCTCAACCTTATTTATTTTCACCCAAGGATACCTTTTAATTCTTATTATTCCCTGAAGTGAATTTCCCCCAATATTTTTAATAGGGAAAGATTCAAAATCCCGGACGAGCCCCCCAATATATGTGGTAAAGTGGGATGTTATAAATATTTATAGGGGACTTAGTGTACTGACTGAGATCAGCTGTGAAGGTATCTATATCTAATAAGAGTAGTGTATTATAGATAACCTTACTTACTGCCACATATGTATACCTCAGTCAGAATTACTCTGGAATAGTGTGATGACTACGTTATATGTCTAGGGTATGTGTATGATGAAGTGTAAGTCATAACAACAACAGACAGATAAACAATTTAATTTATTCCACCACACTTGACAACACTGTGACACTCACATACATATAACACTCTAAGAGGATATCTTAAAGGAGTCACTGATAACTTTTCAAATAACAATATGTATTCAGTGATGTCATGAATGTATATGTGTCCTGATTCAAATACAAAAGGGAACCAGGAATCACAATCAATTTTAATTACAAGTTATATATACAGAATTTATTAATATGATTCTTGTAGTGACATATATTATTAATGGTATCCTATGTGTGTCAGTTGTGTAGTGGTAATATGAGGTAATACTGGTTTTGTTTTGTTCAAGCTCTGTTGGTATTTGTCATCATGACTTCAATAGTTTGTTTCTAGTGGAACTAGTATTGGAGATGTTCTCAGTTCCTGGTATTAAAACAATTAAATTCCCCTCTTAATTTTAGTTTACAATGTCATTTTAAGATGGGGTACATAATGTTGAGCTCCATGGCCACACTCTCTTATCTTGCGTGATGACTGCAGTAAAAGACTCCTCTGCTTGATTATGTTAATGAGTTCTGGAGCCACACCACTGGTTGCTATATGGACCAAGGAGTATGCTGTCCACCTCTGGCTTCAGCAAAGCTCTGACCAGGTGCTGCTCAATAACTTTAAGACCACGGTCCCTGAAACAAGAAGGTTGTACCTTCTACGTCAGAACTAATTTATACTCTATTTTTACACTGAGCACAATACATCACAAACATTGAGTTCAGAGCGTTAGGCCAACTGTCAGCTTCATCTGAAATACTTTATACCAGTATTTCCCTCCCTAATGGTTACTACGCCTCTGCAATTCCAGCATTATTTCTTTCTAGTTAATAATCTAGGTGTCAGTGTACTGTTTGGCCATTCCATGCAGTTTTACTTTCCTCCGACACCTTCTGTTCAGGCTGGAGCACTATAGGCTTTACATCATGTTCGCTACTGAACCACACATATATACAGACATAAATTATCAATTTACATTCAATTTTCATTAAAAGATATTGAATATTTCAAGCTTACCACAATTCATGGAAATAATAATAAACAGTTTCGTTGACTGGCAATGAATATAGCACAACTCCGATCTGCCGATGTCCCAGGCTTTATTTTATAAAAAATATACACTGGTGCTCAACGTACTGTTTCTTAGTAGGTTTATTACAAGATGTGGCAATGAACAGACGCTCTGAATTGAGTATATTCGCAGCTCTACCCAATCACACCACGTCTACACATCTTTTAAAAAAAGTACCCCTTTCTCACGTTTCCCCTGACAACACAAGATAATATTTATAGTCCGACCAATCGTGTTTAGTCTTTCATTTGTTGCGCTCCAATAGGAGTTAACATGGTAGGCTATTTCCGTAACGTAATGTTTTTTCAAACACGTTATAAAAAAATTTTATGAGCAGAAATGATTTCATGCTGTCAGGCACCCCCACTATTTTATTTTGGCCATAACTTGGTAATTCCTAGACTATTTGCGTAACGTTTTACATATTCTTTGTCAGCAAACCCTAAGGAACCCAAATATACGAATTTAAGGGAGCTAGGTGGCTGCGTTCAAAATGTGCATTTTCTACCACCTCCTGTTCACTTCACTCCCCATGTGGTGTCTGGGTACTGTCATGTTTTCAAACGTAAACCCATCTAATGTCATCTTTCCCAATAAGCGTTTTTCAGGATTTTAAAACCTAACTCTGGTATGGGTAATGAATTTTATCACTGTCGATTTGAAATAAAGTTAGTGCATGTGGCCTTACACGCGTGATGGCAGCAATTGTGTATCGCGCGACGCGTGTTTTAGTGTTGCACGTGTCCCTGCCTTCTGCCTCTCCCTTCTCTCTATCCTTTAGTCCATCTGTCTTTTAGTTACGCCGTGTATAAATTGGAATGAATGAAATATTAAATTTAGGTCATTGATCAGCTTGCGTATCTCAAGGTTTTTCCAAGAAATACAGTACACGTTTCATTGAAGAAAGCGTGCAGCGACACAGTAGGCTTTTACTATCAACGTGAAAGCGTTACAATTTGCCGACGAAGTAGAAAACAAGGGGGATTTCGAGTACAGTCATTGTGACAGCACTGTTCTTTACCATTCTTCTTTCCTTTTATTAAATTTTATTTGTTAGGCTTTGCATTTACGTTTTAATTTATATATGGGGATTAGAATAATTCACGACATTGGTCCAATATCATCCCTAGATATCGAGTGGTTTGCACTGTATTAATGTTTTGCCCTTGGATATTTATTTCTATAATTTCATTTTTTACAACCCTACCTTTACTGAAGATCATTCCCAATGTTTTATTTGTATTCAGCTGAAAACCCATTTTGTCATCCATTTACATACTTTATTTGTTTGCTTCTGTAGATCCTTATATAATTTGGGCAGATGTCTCCCAGTCCTCCATATAGCAACATCATTTGCAAACTGTGACAATTTATTTGTTATATCATTAAATTCCTCACCTAAATCATTTACCATTATTGTAAAAATTGAAGGAGACATTACTGATCCTTGGGGTATTCCATTTTGTTGTTCATACAGTTCTGATCCATCATTGTTTACCTAAACAGTGAAATATCTATCTATCTTGCAGAAAATTCTCTAAATAATTATATATTTTACCGGTTACTCCTATCTTCTTCATTTTAAAGAGAGCACCATCTCTCCAGCATTCACCATAAGCCCTAGCTATATCTAAAAATACTACCACAGTTTTTTTCTTTCTTTTGAAATCCTGATTTTACTTCATGTTCCAATTTAATTATCTGATCCATAGTGCATCTGTTCTTCCTAAATCCTGACTGAGTTTGACTATATAAATTATTTTTTTCCAAATAAAACTTTAATCTTTTATTTACTATGGTTTCTAATATTTTACCTAGGTGGGAAGTTAAAGAAATTGGTCTGTATGAACTGGCATCATGGGCATCTTTTTCTGGTTTTAGTTTTGGAATAATTAATCTGTTTTCCATGTTTTGGGAATTTTTCCTGTATTCCAAATTTTGTTAAAAAGGGATGTTATAATCTTGGTTAGTGCTGATGTATATAATAAACTAGTGTAAAAGCCCGTCATATGACGGGAATTAAATTCAAAAGCACCAATATCTAACGGCAATTTTACTTATTCAAAAGTAAAAAAACCACTGTGCATCACCATAGTACACGAACTACGTAGCAGCAGCGAGGATCCCAATGTGTGTATACGGGATCACACATTCTATAAATATATTTTTGTGCACACCGTCATTTGCGCACTTTTTCTTTGTCGAGTGTTACACCTTGCAGAAGACCATAACAGAAGGGAGAGTTGAAGGCAAACGTGCAAGGGGAAGACAGCGCTATAAGTGGGAAGATAACATCAAGAGATGGACAGGAAAGAGTCTATCAGAGTGCACCACCAAGACAAGAGACAGAAGACGTTGGAGATCCATTACAGCCAACCTTCGTTGTGGAGATGGCAACTGATGATGATGACGATTTTCGGGAACATAAAATAAAAAATTTTACACAGTCCATTTTATTTAACCTCGGCAGTTTTCTTTAACATATGGAAGAAAGTTAATAAAATAATGAACCAAATGGGATTTTTAAAAAAAAATATTGTCAGAAGTGGGATTTGAACCCACGCCCACATTCGTGGACCAGAATACTCATCCCATGTTACCAGGGAAGGTTACGAACCTTGAGTCTGGCGCCTTAGACCACTCGGCCATCCTGACAGATACTAAATGTGTGGATTATAAATACTTAACATTTATATTATGTTATTATTTTCTCCAACTTTTTTTTAACTGCAGTGGTCCCAATTTTGCTATTTTGTAGATATGTCTGGCCAGTTTCTCAATTGTCTTCACGTTTTTACAATCGGTTGCCAATCTGACTTTTTTAAAAACATTATCATGGCTACATATAACGAAAAGTTGCAACTTAACGAAATAAATTATAATAAAGAAAAATAAAATCCTGCACAGAGCTGGAGTAATCACGTGACATAAACACAAAGAAGTTGGTCTTATATCTTGACATTAGTAACAGCACTAAAAATATCTACTTTCTTTGTATATGTTCATTTGTTATTTAGCCTACGTAACATTTCTATAGATAACAGTTGGGGTGTATGCAACATAAACAAAAGTAACGAGCACTTGCAATGCCTTTTAGCTCCCCTGGGGGAGCCTGCATTAAATTCAAGTTCTCTTGCAGCGGTGTTTTCTATCTCACTTTCTTTTACAAGATGAGGTTGCCAAACCCGTGCACAACCTCATATTAGCTCTCTCTCTCTCTCTCTCTCTCTCTCTCTCTCTCTCTCTCTCTCTCTCTCTACATGCCTGAGAGCAGTAGAACTAATCTTTCTTTGTCTCTTCAATGAAGATTCAAAGCAAGGTTTCTGTCACACAAACGTTGTCAAATGTAGCAATTGCTTGTGAGAAACATCTTTCAAAACATCAGGAGATGCAGAAAATGTAAAGGAGACAGGGATAAACACAAAAAAAAAGAGCAAGGAAATCAATGTAAGGATGGTAAAGTTTGTACGATCATTTGGCCGAGGCCGTGCAGCGTTTGTACGATCACTTGACCGTGGCCGTGCAACGTTTGTACGATCACTTGGCCGAGGCCATGCAACGTGTGTACGATCACTTGGCCGAGGCCGTGCAGCGCTTGAAAAGTTTAGCTTGCACACTAGTGCTCCAACTCCATCAAAAAGTCTTCTGACAATGCGAAAGCAAAAAGAAAGACTTTGAGAGGCATCAGAAAAGGGTTTACTGACAAGGCAGAAAAAGAGGAAGGGGATAAGTATACTCTTGGAGGTAATTAAGATGAAAGAAGTGCACAATATAATGTTTCGTTAACAAATTTTTCTCCTTTTTCTTCTTTTTCTCACTTTTATTTTTTAGCACGACAGGTACATCTTTAGATGCCATATCTCAAGAATTAATTATTCGAATGCTCTGAATCTTTGCAGAGTGTTTCTTAACATCTTAAACCTTCATTCATAACCCTCCACTCCCAAAGGAGCATAGGCCTTCAACAAACACATGCCAAGTCCTCCTGTCCCGTGCCATCATCTCAAGTTCTTTCCATGTTCTCCTCATCATTTTCACCTCTGTTTCCAACTCTCTTCTCCATGTACTTCTTGGTCTTCCTCTGCCTCTCTTGCCCTGGGGGTTCCAGAACAAGGACTGCCTTGTAATGCTATCAACAGGTTTCCTCAGTGTGTGTCCTATCCATCGCCATCGTCTTCTTCTCATCTCTTGTTCCACTGGCACTTGTCTAGTTCTTGTCATCAGTTCCACGTTGGTAACCTTGTCATACCATTTTAATCCCTCTATTCTACGCAAGCACCCATTTATGAAAGTCTGTAGCTTTTTGGTTGTTGTCTTTGTTGTTCTCCATGTCTCCGAGCCATACAATAGGACTGACTTCACATTTGAGTTGAAGATTCTTATTTTCGTGTTGGTTCCTATTTCTCTTGATCTCCATATATTTCCCAATGCAATGAAAGCTCCTCTTGCCTTTTGTATTCTTATTTTGATATCGCTGTCTGTCCCTCCAACTTTGTCTATATTACTGCCAAGATATGTGTATGATTCTACATCTTGAATTGGTGTTTCTTCAAGTTCAACCCTGTTATCATTACCTGCATTTATTCTCATTATTTTTGTCTTTTCCCTGTGTATTTTCAGACCCAATTGCTGTGACCTCTCATCGAGTGTTTTCAATTTGTCCTGCATCTGATTACGGTTATGGGACAGAAGAGCCAAGTCATCAGCAAAATCCAGATCATCCAACTGCTTAGTCAGAGTCCACTGGATTCCATTTCTGTTGTGTGTTGTCGATGATCTCATAACCCAATCTATTGCCAGCAAGAAAAGAAATGGAGACAAGAGGCATCCCTGTCGCACTCCTGTTCTTATCCCAAACGGTTCTGTAAGCTGTCCTTCGTGAAGAACTCTGCATGTCATGTCTTCATATGTTTTCTTTATTAAATTAATGATCTTCAGGGGAACTCCATAATGCCTCATCAATTTCCAAAGTGATTCTCTGTCTACACTGTCAAATGCCTTTTCGTAGTCCACAAATCCGATGTATAGTGGTGAATTCCATTCCAGACTTTGTTCAACTATTATTCTCAAAGTGGCTATCTGGTCTGTACATGATCTGTTTTGTCGAAAACCTGCTTGTTCATCTCTCAGTTTCTTGTCTATGGACTCTTTTAATCTCTCAAGGATAATCCTGTTTAATACTTTTCCTGGCACTGATAGTAACATTATTCCTCTATAATTTGTGCACTCTTGTAAATTTCCCTTCTTAGGCAACTTAACCAGATATACTTCCTTCCATTCTGCTGGAATCTCTTCCTTTTCCCAGACTTTACCAAGTAATTTATATAACATCTCTGTAGCCGTGTCGATATCTGCTTTGATGGCCTCTGCTGGAATGCCATCAGGTCCCGACGCTTTTCCCTCTCTTAGAAGCTTTATGGCTTTCTTTATTTCTTCCTTCGTTGGTCTTTCACCGTTAATTTGTAGCTCTTCTTCTGCTGGCTGGATGTCCGGCGGGTTTTGTGGAGCTGGTCTATTGAGAAGGTCCCCAAAATATTCTGTCCACCTCTTCATTTGCTCTTGTATATTGCTGAGCAGTTTCCCATTCTTGTCTTTTATGAGGCAACTTGTTTGCTTGTATTTCCCTGTTAGCTTCTTTGTGCTGCTATACAGTTCTCTCATATTTCCTTTGGCTGCAGCATCTTCTGCCTCTCTTGCCAACTCCTCATATACTTCCTCTTGTCTCTTTTGATACTTCTTTTTACTTCTTTGTTTGCTTCTGTGTACACTTCTTGAGCCTTGGCTTTGGAGCTTCTAGTTTTGCTTGTGTTTAACTCTGCTTTCTTGTTTTTTCTGTCTTTTATCTTATTGATGGTTTCTGTTGTTATCCATGCTTTTTGTTGTCTTTCCCTTTTCCCCAGTATTTCTTCACATGTCTCCTTCCATACTGTTTTGACCTGCTGCCAATAGTCTTCTGTATTCTCTACATCTTCCAGCTGTTGGAGCACTTGGAATTTGTTGGATACTGTGACCGCAAATTTGTCTCTTGTTTCTTGATTTCTTAGCTGTCCTACATTAAACTGTTGTCTATAATTTTGCATTGGTGCATATCTCTTGAGTTTCATTTTTACTTTGGCTATCAGAAGATGGTGATCTGATGCCACATCTGCTCCTCTATATACCTTTACATCCTGCAATGATGATCTAAACTTCTTGTTTATGCATATATGATCAATCTGATTTTCTGTTCTATGGTCTGGTGATATCCATGTTGCCTTGTGTATTCTCTTATGTGGAAACATGCTTCCTCCTATAGCCAGCTGATATGAAGCACAGAAGTTTGCGAATAGCTCTCCATTTTCATTCATTACTCCTAGCCCATGTTTTCCCATGACTTCTTCAAATCCAGTGTTGACTGTACCTATCTTTGCATTCATGTCACCCATCAAAATTGTGATGTCTCTTCTTATTTTACTTTATCCATAATTTCCTGTAGTTTAGTATAAAATGCTTCTTTCACAGACTCTTCTTTGTCATTAGTTGGTGCATAACATTGGATGACATTTACATGAATTTTCTTTTTAGCTGTTTTGAAAGAAGCTGTTATTATTCTGGGTCCAACAGCTTCCCATTCAATTAGTGCTTTCTGTGCTTCTTTAGATAACATAAGAGCTACCCCTTCACTGTGGTGTGAACTTTCGTCTTCATGTCCTGAGGACAGCACCAATTCACCTGTGATGAGTTTCTTCCTGTCTACCCCCTTCCACTTTGTTTCACACATTCCCAGAACCTCGATTTTGTATTCCCTCATTTCTGCTGCTACTTGCGCCACTTTCCCTTGTTCGTTTAATGTCCGAACATTCCAGGTGCCAAATCTGGAAGTTCTCCTAGAAGAAAGAAGGTTAGTCAGCAACACAGACTCCTTTCGGCTTTCTCTGTGTTGCATCATACGCCTCCCCGCGAGAGGACCTTCCCCTGTCTTGGATGGCTGTGTTTTATTTTCTTTATTTGACTTGTCCATATTTGTTGAAGTTTTTTGTGGTTTAAATTTTTTTTACAGGATGGTGTAACCGGCCCCATGCCCAACCCTCCTTAGTCGCTTTTTACGACATGCTTGGTAGGGGACAGTGTTACTATTCTTTGCTCCCCTTTCGGGCCCCGGTAACACACGGGTGTTCTTAAACCTTGTCCTGGACCAAATTTGTTTTGCCCTCTCAATTTGTTTTATTTTTACAGATGTTTTGCAAACAAATGAGGTTCGATAAATTTCCAATTGTATTTTTTTTAAACAAATAGTCACACATAGGACATGCTATACTTCTTGATATCCCAAATATTAGAACATAGTGCATTCATTTGTGGACTTGTATGCAGAATTTCAACTCTATATGTTGAGAAATAATTATGTTATGTGGGTTTAAAGTAACCTTGCATTTTTTATACGGTGGTGGCCATTTTGAATAGCTAATTAGCATAATTATGCAATCACTCATATAGTTAGATTTGTCTCTTACCAAGGAACACTTTGACATATATAGGCAAAATGTAAATTTATATATAAGAAAAATTCATGTTTCTACCCTACGGCTACCTTAATGATCGTGGTTAGGTGGGAATCTCAATTGTATAAAACATTTCACTGTATTCCTATCAATTCTTTTGCCATGTCATACTTTCTGTATTATGCATTTGTTTCGTTCTTCTTTTTTTCTGGCTTCTTTGTACTCTGTCATATCTATCTTGATTATTTATGGGGGATTGGGAAAAAAAAGGGGGGGGGGGAAGAGAGGGGTGTTGTGATTTTAAGTCTGTTAGAATTTAGAAAACACTCATGAATTTGTAGCACATTGCTTTTCTGACTCACCACGATCCCAACCAGCTTCCCCCCCCCCTCCCCCGCCCCCATGTTCAGGGCCTTGGGTGTTTGGCGGCAATGACGCCCTAAGCAACACGCTTTTAAATTTACTTTTTATTGTTTGAAATTGAATTAAACCAAAATGGAAAATATTTTTAATAAAGTTAGCAACATCTGATCAGCAAAGCAGTTTTGTAAAAGCCTTAATAATGTTATATTATTTTACTTAAAATACTGTATTGTGTTTTTTTTTTTTTTTTTTGGTCTCCACTAGTTAACTAACTTACATTCGGTTATATTCTTTCTTTTCAGTATGACAAAAAAATGGGGGGGGGGGGGGGGGGTTTTAATATGTGTGACGTCAAATAAGAGGGGGTGTTGCGCACATATTCTTTTGTGTGGCGCACAGATTACGCATACAAATGAAAAATGTATTTATTTGTCTGATAAAAATATATTTATCTTTGAATTCACGATTTCCAGTCTAGAGGGACAGAACTCAGATTTGGCGATGTGTATTCATTCTGTGAGTTATCGGTTCTTGTATCTTTCCTGAAGATCGAACTCAGCGGAGGAATCTAGGTTTACAGCGATCTATTCTTTGTTTGGTTAGAAATAGATTGTTCTTGCTTCAGAATATCTATGACCCGAATCTATGTGTAGTTCTTGTCTAGGTAGGACGAGTATGTCTTTTATCTTAATATCTTTGTATGTCTAAGTCGAACTATATCTTTGGTGTCGAACTTGGGGTCATAGGTTGTTCGGCGGATGTGTCGCTAAGAGGGAGGTGAGAAGGTTCCGCCCTGTTGGACCTAGATGAAGGCGGTCTGAAGATTTGTCTTGAGCTCTGTGGTTCCTTTTGGGGAAAGGAGATTGTTTATCTTTATGATTGAATTATCAGAGATTCTTCCCCAGTGTTGATTCTTGACGCCAAGGAATGGCGTGCGTTATTCGCGTTATTGGCTGTTGTGTTTTTTCCTGAGAAATAAGGTAAAACAGACATATTGAACCTTTCGTCATATTCAGCTAGGTCGACATGCTATCGTCTGCACAGGCGTTTGATTAGCGATGTTAAGACGACATATTTGCTTGCAGTTATATATATATATACATTTTATGTCGCAACATGATTGAACAGGATATGCAGTCTAATTTACATATATTTATGAGAGGAACAGAGCCTATGATCATGCTTCGTCATTATCTTTGTTGTGAGCGAAAGTCAAAGATGGAGCCATCTTTGGACTCCAAGTTTCAATCTTATAAAATCATCGATCGAGAACAGGAATGTCCTTAATATCAGACGATGATATCGAGATCTGCATACTATTATATGAAAACCCACTACTGGTGGTTTGACATTGTATTCATAAATTCATTTACTGAATTTTCGGCCTGAAAGACTTAGACGAGGTTCTTACAGGGAACCATGAGTAAACATTGGTTCTTAACTGACGCGATTTGTCAGTAAGGCATGAGATTATACATCACGACTGTTTGCGAGCGATCTTTTAGTTATTTCCCCTTTTTCCCCGACCGCGCTATTTATAGCCCACTTGACAGAGGTCACGTGGTCAGCTTCCTAATGGGAAAAACATGTGGCGATGTTTACTTTTGATAGGGCTTAATTAATGCTTTTAGGCTACTTTTTTATTATAAATACCGGCTTTAATTTTGCGTAAAGCTAGACTAGAAATGTTAGAGTAAATTTTAGAACAAGAACAAACATTTTATCACAATTAGAACAGAAGATATAATAGTCTGAAATAGTGTAAAATTTACGTTTTTTTTTATATTTTGTTATGGTTTGTTTATAATGCAATTTTCACTAAATCGGTCACAATCAACATGCATAACAAATTACAGAAATCAAAAGTAGAAAACCTGCAGAAAATGGATATCAAAGATTTGTTTTGGTTTCATGCGTCAAACATTAATTATTGAAAGTTTAAATTGCAAGTCCACATTTATTACCTTAAAATAACACACCCAATTGTCCCCAAAACATGTTTGAATTGCTTTTATGCTACTTTATTATTATAAATACCGGCTTTAATTTTGCGTAAAGCTAGACTAGAAATGTTAGAGTAAATTTTAGAACAAGAACAAACATTTTATCACAATTAGAACAGAAGATATAATAGTCTGAAATAGTGTAAAATTTACGGTTTTTTTTTTTACATTTTGTTATGGTTTGTTTCTAATTCAATTTACACTAAAACGGTCACAATCAACATGCATAAGAAATTACAGAAATCAAAAGTAGAAAACCTGCAGAAAATGGATATCAAAGTTTTGTTTTGGTTTCATGCGTCAAACATTAATTATTGAAAGTTTAAATTGCATGTCCACATTTATAACCTTAAAATAACACACCCAATTGTCCCCAGAACATGAGAGCTAACAATTATCTCAATCATACATCATGAGTTCTGATCCAGTCTGCGCAATGTTTTTCTAATATGTGCTGTTTATGAATTGTCTTACTAGGGAATAGCTTTCTGAACAAAGACATATAAGTCTCTATCGATGCTGTTATTGATTCTTTACTAATTGGTTTACTGTGTGATATTTTGTTGTGTACTTTCTCAAATGCTTCTTTCAGTGAGTTGAATTGTTCTTGGGCAATAAAAGCTATGTTAGTTATATCTTGTTTGTCTGTAATTTTCAGTGTTTGTGTAATGATTGCTCTTGTAAGATCTTTATAAACTTTTTGTGTGAGATATCTGTGGCAGTGATTCCCTATAAATGCTCTGCTATTATAAGCCTGTTGTATGATTTTGTGTTTGGCTAGTACCTTGTCCATGTGTGAGCAAACTGGACCAGACCTAGTACACAGATCTTGAAACTGAAGTTTGGCCAGCGCATCTTGTGCATTTTCAAGTCTAACTTTAAAATTATCTGTCTCCTCCTTATCCTCACAAAGTTCAATACCTACCTGAAAAAATTCAATTTTAGCTCCTAATTCTTCTGCCTATTTCCAGTTCCTACTAAATCTCTTCAAGTTCTTAAAAGTACTAATGTTTGCATGTATCTCTTGCGAATTCTCAAATATCTTTGCGTCTATTGTATCAGCTACCTGTTCTAGAAGTCTGTGGTGTTTCAAAACAATGCCTAATAAAATATGAAGGTAAGGAGGAGCTACATTTTCAATTTCAATCTCTAACATTGGTTTGTGTAAACAATTATGGTAATGTGCCACTTGCCTTTTATTCCCTTTCCCATATTTCATATATCTATTGTAATCTCTTATCAACATGGCCAAACTTCTTGGTTTGCAAGTTGTATGCTCTCTGGATGTCTTTGATGAAAATGTTTGGTTTGTCTGGAGCTCAAGGAATATACCCATGTCTGTGGTGTCTCCAGCAAAACAAGGAAATAATCCCCGAATAAGAAAACAACAACTTGTTTACCATCCCACTCTAAATATTTTAGTGACTCTATCTGAGCTTTCATGCCATTCATAAATATTTCTAAATTATCATATGTATCTCTGACTCTAGCCATTGATAAAAGGATGGTATTAGATTTAGAATTTGGTTTCTCTAAATTTACTACCTGCATTGTAACTTTGAATGAAAGAAGATATACAAACAGTTACTTAGAATTCGCTGGCAGCCGTCGTGTGCACAGGATTGTCTACCAAAGAACACCAATGGAACAGTCCTTATCTCACACACATTTTAAAAAAAAAATTCATATTATAAATAGAAGATTAACAAGACTTGAAAGATAGATCAAATTATGTGGAAGTAATCTATCTATAGCTTTACATGTTTTCTGACGCTTATATACGTAGCTAAATATCATTATAAATGAATGAAAATGCAAAAACAGATAGTGCTTTACAAAAAGTTATTTTTTTACTACCTTATTTAAGATTTGTGGGTATCAGGAATGCGTTTATAGGGATTTAAATGCTATAAAATCTGGTGACAATATGCTTGTTCTTGTAATGCCACACTCACAAAACTGACTACCACACATTCTCAAGATATGAAACAAAAAAAAAAAAAGTATGTGGAAATAATCTTTAGCTTCCCTTCGAGAAGTCTTTATAATTATAAACTCAAACGAATGGGCCGATTTTTAGATATTAAATTAATAAAAAGATTACTTATTTTATGAATTTCCTTAAATGATGACGCTGTTTTCAAAAGTCTGTAACTCCGTCAAAACTAATTTCAAACAAATAAAAATGCAATCAAAAATAGAACACAGAACAAAGTTATAGTACACAAAAGAATTTTAGCGCTGTGTTTATCCAGAACGAGTGTGTAATGATTTATATTTTACTGATTTTACTCACACATCAGCTGATTTTCCCCGCCAAAAACTTAAATAGTCTTTTACGGTGCACACAAAATTTTATACCCGGTGTCAGAATTCCGGTCACCGAAACTAAAAGAGCGCTCTGGTATAGGGCACAAACAGCCGTGACATATGTGCTGAAATACTGAGTGCTTGTCTACTGACATTACATTGAACTGTTATACAACATGAATGCCCAGGTGATAGTGCATTGCATTGATCAATATTATGATGATTTATGCCAGCCTGTCTGATGTTTCCTGTTCCTGTGTCGTCGAAGTCTGTGTCCATTAAATGCAAGAAAACGTAAACAGTAGTTCGTCTTACACTTCATGCCACGAGTGAGTGAGATTGCCCTCTTGTCAACTCTCAGAACATTTTCCAGCATTCGCGTACTGTATGTATCCTCACTCCAAAACAATACACCACTGCTTAGGTCGAGTTGACCTGTGTTTGTCTTCACTTTGACAACACCCCTTCGAACACGATTGTAACCATACAACCAACACTGGTGACCGAAGGTTAGACTTTATCAACACTGATCTTTACCAAGTGGAAAAGAGGGTTATCAGGGGGCCTGGGATTTTGTGATGAAGTGTGAAATGGGGAGGTGTTTGTTAGACACCGTATATGAAAGGTATTGAACCTTGAAGAATCTACCATTATAAGACAAAGGAACAACACACACACATAGGGCCTATACACCCACAGGGGCCGTTCACAAATTACGTAACGCAATTTTTAACGTTTTCACCCCCCCCCCTTTTTTAACCCCTGTAGCATGTACGCGTAACAAATACCTACCCCCTTAAAATTACGTAACACTTCGGCCGACCCCTTTCTGTGGTGGTAAAGCTTTACAGCTTATCTGCACTTGTGTAGTAATTAGGCTTAACTATCTACATCACCTTTTCTACAAATACTATTAGGCGTGTGTGTTTAAAATTCCACGTAAACAGATTTATAAATTACCAGTTCTCAACAGCTGAAATGTTATAGTATAGTATATCCGCAATTTAATCAAATGCACACATAAAATACAAGACTGACAAAAATACTGACGTAATCACCATGGATACATCACTATAAATCAGATTCGGAGACTGACTTCTGTCGTGTGAAATTCTAATCCACATATATAAATTAAAAAGTAAATGTAAAGCCTAACAAATAAGTTCAATAAAAGGAAAGAAGAATGGTAAAGAACAGTGCTGTCACAATGACTGTACTCGAAATCCCCCTTGTTTTCTACTTCGTCTGCAAATTGTAACGTTTCACGTTGATAGTAAAAGCCTACTGCAGCATACACGCTTTCTACGATAAAACGCGTACTGCATTTCTAAGAAAAACCTTGAGATACGCAAGCTGACCTATATTTAATATTCCATTCATGTCATTTTATACACTAAGTTACCATAAACGAAAGACAGATGGAATTAGGATAGAGAGAAGGGAGGGCTGAAAGCAGGAACGCATACAACACTAAACACGCGTCTCGCTATACAATTACTACCATCACGCGTGTAAGGCCACAAGCACTAGCTTTTTTCAAATCGACAGTGATAAAAAACACTACCCATACGAGAGTTAGGTTTAAAAAACTTACAAAACGCTTATTAGGAAACATGACATTCTACTGTTTTATGTCTGAAATCCTGACATTAGTATGACAGTACAGCAGACACCATAAAGTTTGGAAGTGAGGAGGTGGCAACCGCACGACTATCCTAGAAGAAAATGCATATTTTGAACGCAGCCCCTTAGCCCCATTAAATTTATATATTTGGGTTCCTTAGGACTTGCTGACAAAGAATATGTTAAACGTTACGCAAACAGTCTAGGAATTAACAAATTATAGCCAAAAGAAATAGTGAGGGTGTCAGACAACACCAAAATCAGAATCGCTCAGTGGCAGATTTTGACACCACCATTGTACGGGAAATAGGTCCCCATGTTAAATCCTATTTGATTGGAGCGCAATAATGTAAGGCTAAACACGATTAGTCGGGCTACAAATACTATCTTTTGTTGTTAGGGGAGACGGAAGGAAGGGTACCTTTTTTCAAACGCTTGTGTAAACATGGCTCGATTGGTTAGACCCGCCAATATAGTCAATTAGGAGCGTCAGGTCAGCACCACATTTTCAAATAAACTTTCTAAAGCAACAGTGCGTTGAGATTCAGCTTATATTTTTCTAAATAAAAGCCTGAGACAGTGGCAGGTCGGATTTTGTGCCTATTCATTGCCAGTCAACGTAATTCTGTATTATTTCCATGAATTGTGGGACTGTGGTCCTAAAGTTATTGAGCAGCACCTGGTCTGAGCTTTGCTGAATCTGGAGGCTGACAGCATACTCCTGGGTCCAGATAGCGACTAGTGAGGTGTCTCCAGAACACAGGGGAGCAATCGAGCAGAGGAGTCTTTTCCTGCCACCATCACGAAAGTTAAGCCTCTGTGGCCAGTGGAGCTCAACATTATGTGTCCCCTCAAAAATTGACATTTTAGTAAAAAAAGAGGGACAATACCTTGTTTAAATTGACAGGAACTGTGAACTTTTCCCCCATACTATTTCCCAGATAAACAAACACTTGAAGTCATGATGACAAATAATAACATAGCTTGAAAAAACAAAACCAGTATTACCTCATAGTACAACTACACAACTGACACACATAGGATAATATTAATAAAATATGTCACTACAAGGTTCATAGTTATAAATTATGTATATATAAATTGTGATTACAATTAATTGTGATTCCTGGTTCACTTTGTAGTTGAATCAGGACATATATTAGTGAAAGTAATTAATACATATATATTTGAAACTTTACCAGTGACTCATTTAAGATAGTCTTATAGAATGTTAAATGTGTGTGAGTGTCACAGTGTTGTCAAGTGTGGTGGAATAAATTAAATTGTTTATCTGTCTGTTGTTGTTGTGACTTACACTTCATCATATACATACCCTAGACCTTTAACGTAGTCATCACAATATTCCAGAATAATTCTGACTGAGGTATAATGTGGTAGCAAGTAAAGTTATCTGTAAAACACTACACCTATTAGATACAGATACCTTCACAGCTGATCTCAGTCAGTACACTAAGTCTCCTATAAATATTTATAACATCCCACTTTACCACATATATTGGGGTCTCGCTCCCGGGATTTTGAATCTTTTCCTATTAAAAATATTGGGGGTAATTCACTTCAGGGAATAATAGAAATTAAAAAGGTATCCTTGGGTGAAAATAAATAACGTTGAGCTCTCAGTGCCTGTGGTGTCTTTGGATAAGTAATATCAGATTGTATTGTTTAGTTAGACATTATATAAATTTACCTGTTAGAAAATGGCGGACCTGGCCAAATTTCGATCTGCTGCTGTACAGACCGCGAAAGAGTTAGGAATGGACGGGCAAATTATGATTGCTTATGTCACTGCTGAATGTGACAAATATATCGAACGGGAAGAAAGAAGATTAGAAAAAGAGGCCGAAAGAAAGTTAGAGGCTGAAAAGGAAATTAAGAAGTTACAATTTGAGGTTGAGGCTGAGACTAAGAGGCTGCAGATTGAGGCTGAGGCTAAGAGGTTGCAGATTGAGGCTGAGGCTAAGAGGTTGCAGATTGAGGCTGACAAAGAGGCTAAAGCATTGGAAGCAGAAGAAAGAAGATTGACTGAAGAGAAGGAAGCAGAAGAAAGAAGATTGACTGCAGAGAGGGAAGCAGAAAAGGAGGAGAAGAGATTACAAAGGGAACATGAGTTACGACTAAGGGAGTTTGAGTTTCAAGGCCATGCTCCTGAAAATGGTGCCAGTCCCTTTACCTCTGATGCCACTGCTAGCCAGGGAGCCTCAACCTCAGCTATGAATTTTCATTTAGATCATTTTGTTGAGAAAGACGATGATATTGAGAGCTATCTAAATAGATATGAACTATTAGCTACCACATATGGGTTAGAGAGAGAAAGGTGGAGCTTAAAGTTATCTCAAGGGCTTCGTGGGGCAGCTTATGAAGTTTTTGCCAAAATGAGCAGAGGTGATCAGGAAAATTATGACATGCTAAAGCAGGCTCTTTTGTTAAGATATGAAAAGAACGCAGAATTTTATAGAAAAAAATTTAGGAATGCTAAACTACTGTCAGGTGAAACCTATCACCAGTTCTCTGCACGGTTAGAGACATACTTGGAGAAATGGACTTCTCTGGGGAAAACCCAAGATCTTAAGGAAATGGTCCTTATATAACAATTAAGAGAGTCCATGGCTCCAGACCTGAGAAAGTTTCTCATGGAACAAGGTGCAGAGAGGCTGGGTGAGTTGCTAAATGTTGCAGAAAGGTATCAAGCGGCTCAGGCAGAGGTATCAGGTAACAAAAAGAAACAGGTGGAAAATTTTAGGGCACCACAGAACTTTAATAAATTTGATCCTAGAGATCAAAACAAAGGTAAGCACCAATTTGATAGGCCACGGTATGACAATAAAAATAAAACCTCACAATTCGATGAAAGGAAATATGATGAAAGAAAATCTTTCAACCAAGGGAAAAGGTGGTGTAAAAATTGTCAGATGGACAATCATGATACTGACTGTTGCAGAAGGAAACCTGTGTATATGGCCACCCTTCAGGTCAGGTCGACCTCAAGACAGGAGGAGGATATTATGTTAGATACCACTCCAGAAGAGATGAGGAAGGCACAGGCTGGGGATAAGACCCTCAAGCCTTGTTTTAGGAAATTGTCAACTTGTCATACTACTCCAGGCAAGGGAGATTTTTACATGAAAAACAAGTTGATGTATAGGAAGACTGGAGCTAGATCCAAAGGTCAGGGACAGCTGGTACTTCCTAAAAGATATAGGGCAGACTTAATAAGGAGCCTACATGTGAAACCAGATGGGGACCATGAAAAAATAGGTACCATCATCCAAAAGGTGGCTCACAATTATTATTGGCCCAAGGCAAGATGGGACATTGAGAATTTTGTAGAAAGGTGTAGCATAGCACATGAGGGAACACCCACAAGTGGGAACATTGATCAAGACCTAGACACGCCAAGGGGCAAAATTAGGCCTGACAATAAAAAGAAGTATAAATTGGATAAAGTGGACCAAATGGAATGGGAAGCCCCTTTTCACGGACAAGCTTCAATTAACTGTTTTACAATGGCCACTATGCGGAGAGTGCAAAAAGATGTCTTACCCCAGGATAAGCCGAAAATCCCTCAATCGGACTTAAACAAACTGGAGGAAGAAGATGTAGAGAGGAAATCTCTCATCAAGAATTTTAAGTGGGGAGAAAGCCCCAAGAGAAAAATTGGTAGCGGTCGTTTTGTGAATGAAAATTCTGGGAAGAAAAATCATCACTATAGAGCTTCGAGTGGAAGAGACCATACCGGTGCATGGACAAATAGGTCCACAAAATTAAAGGTCCATATGTAACGCTGTTAAGAACGTGGACTGATGAAAAAGCAGAGGAAAATATTACATCCTCATACCAATATGTGAATGAGCTGACCACTCGTTTAAAAACTGGCTGGAAACTTGCCAATGAAAATTTGAAACAAGCCAGGAAGAAACATGCTGCCTATTATAACAGGAAAGCTAAAGACAGAGATTTGGCTGTGGGAGAGAAGGTACTGCTTCTTCTACCCGGTAGCCAGAATAAGTTACAAATTGGATGGCAAGGTCCATATACAGTTCTAGAGAAGGTGTCTAGAACCAATTATAAGATAGATAAGAAAGGGAAAGAAAAAATCTATCATGTGAATCTCCTGAAGAAATATTTGGAAAGAGAACATCAGGAAGAGACACACTTGTTGACCTTGTCCATTGCCATGGAGATGAAAAAGGAACCACTTTCATCATTTGAATATCCATTACACCCCTGTGAGACAGCGGCACAGGTGAAAATCAGTACACACTTAACGAAAGAGCAAAAGAAGAGAGTACAACAGGTTCTAGATAATCATGCAGAGGTGTTAACAGACCGACCGGGGCATACAAACTTATTGGAATATGATATGAAACTGATAGACCCCACACATGTCTGTATGAAACCCTATTCGATTCCTTTTGCTAAGGAGAAAGCTTTGAAGGAAGAGATAGACTATTTGTTGAAGGAAGGAATTATTTCACACAGTGAATCTTCGTATAGTTCCGGTGTTGTACTCTTAAGGAAGCCCTCTGGAGAACATAGACTCTGTATAGATTACAGGAGACTGAATGCTATTACAGAAGGACAGGTGGATCCATTGCCGGATACAAATCAGTTGTTTGCCAGGCTAAATAAAGCTAAATATTTATCAAAAGTGGACCTGAGTAAAGGATACTATCAGATTCCAGTAAAGCCTGAGGTTAGACCATACCTAGCTTTTAGTACCTCAGAAGGACACTATGAGTTTAACAGATTGCCATTTGGATTGAAGAATGCACCTAGTGTCTTCTCTAGAATGATGAGAAAATTATTGGACCTTCTGAATAATCCATGCATCACAAATTTCATGGATGATATCCTTATAGCCACAGACACATTTGAGGAACACATTGACTCTCTGAACATGCTGTTTAATCGACTTAGGGAAGCGAATTTAACAGCCCGACCAACCAAATGTTGCGTTGGATGTAAAGAATTAGAATTCTTGGGACACACTGTTTATCAGGGAAACATGACCCCTGACCCAAAGAATTTAGAGAAACTAAAGAAAACCCCGAGACGACAAACCAAGAAAGACGTGAGATCCTTTGTCTCATTATGTGGTTTCTACCAAAAGTATATCAAAAACTTTAATTCCATATGTGCACCGTTAACTGATTTGACACGTAAGGGAAATCCAGATCGAATTACCTGGACACCACAATGTGAAATGGCTTACCAAGAATTGAAGGAAAAGCTCACAAGTAAACCTATTTTGAAATTACCTGACTTAAGTCAAGAATTCATAGTAAGGACGGATGCCAGTAATATTGGGTTAGGTGCAACTCTGCTACAGAAATCAGATGCATTGGATGGGGAATTAAGCCCAGTGGCATATGCTAGCAGAAAGTTGAATAAAGCTGAAACCAATTACTCTACTAGCGAAAAAGAATGTCTTGCAGTAATACGTTTCTAGCGCAGGCTAGACATGGAAAATCTAGATTACTCCGTTGGTCATTACTGATGCAGCCATATGAGTTTAGCATAGAGTATATAAGTGGAAAAACAAATCTGGGAGCGGATTTTTTAAGCCGCCATCCGTGTGATGAGAATCACCCTAAACCCCAGGAATAATAATAAATTTCTCTATGTGTATATAGAATTATAGACTGACATATAACGTCTGTTTTAAGTGGGGAGAATTTGTCGTGTGAAATTCTAATCCACATATATAAATTAAAAAGTAAATGTAAAGCCTAACAAATAACTTCAATAAAAGGAAAGAAGAATGGTAAAGAACAGTGCTGTCACAATGACTGTACTCGAAATCCCCCTTGTTTTCTACTTCGTCTGCAAATTGTAACGTTTCACGTTGATAGTAAAAGCCTACTGCAGCATACACGCTTTCTACGATAAAACGCGTACTGCATTTCTAAGAAAAACCTTGAGATACGCAAGCTGACCTATATTTAATATTCCATTCATGTCATTTTATACACTAAGTTACCATAAACGAAAGACAGATGGAATTAGGATAGAGAGAAGGGAGGGCTGAAAGCAGGAACGCAAACAACACTAAACACGCGTCTCGCTATACAATTACTACCATCACGCGTGTAAGGCCACAAGCACTAGCTTTTTTCAAATCGACAGTGATAAAAAAACACTACCCATACGAGAGTTAGGTTTAAAAAACTTACAAAACGCTTATTAGGAAACATGACATTCTACTGTTTTATGTCTGAAATCCTGACATTAGTATGACAGTACAGCAGACACCATAAAGTTTGGAAGTGAGGAGGTGGCAACAGCACGACTATCCTAGAAGAAAATGCATATTTTGAACGCAGCCCCTTAGCCCCATTAAATTTATATATATTTGGGTTCCTTATGACTTGCTGACAAAGAATATGTTAAACGTTACGCAAACAGTCTAGGAATTAACAAATTATAGCCAAAAGAAATAGTGAGGGTGTCAGACAACACCAAAATCAGAATCGCTCAGTGGCAGATTTTGACACCACCATTGTACGGGAAATAGGTCCCCATGTTAAATCCTATGTGATTGGAGCGCAATAATGTAAGGCTAAACACGATTAGTCGGGCTACAAATACTATCTTTTGTTGTTAGGGGAGACGGAAGGAAGGGTACCTTTTTTCAAACGCTTGTGTAAACATGGCTCGATTGGTTAGACCCGCCAATATAGTCAATTAGGAGCGTCAGGTCAGCACCACATTTTCAAATAAACTTTCTAAAGCAACAGTGCGTTGAGATTCAGCTTATATTTTTCTAAATAAAAGCCTGAGACAGTGGCAGGTCGGATTTTGTGCCTATTCATTGCCAGTCAACGTAATTCTGTATTATTTCCATGAATTGTGGGACTGTGGTCCTAAAGTTATTGAGCAGCACCTGGTCTGAGCTTTGCTGAATCTGGAGGCTGACAGCATACTCCTGGGTCCAGATAGCGACTTGTGAGGTGTCTTCAGAACACAGGGGAGCAATCGAGCAGAGGAGTCTTTTCCTGCCACCATCACGAAAGTTAAGCCTCTGTGGCCAGTGGAGCTCAACATTATGTGTCCCCTCAAAAATTGACATTTTAGTAAAAAAGAGGGACAATACCTTGTTTAAATTGACAGGAACTGTGAACTTTTCCCCCATACTATTTCCCAGATAAACAAACACTTGAAGTCATGATGACAAATAATAACATAGCTTGAAAAAACAAAACCAGTATTACCTCATAGTACTACTACACAACTGACACACATAGGATAATATTAATAAAATATGTCACTACAAGGTTCATAGTTATAAATTATGTATATATAAATTGTGATTACAATTAATTGTGATTCCTGGTTCACTTTGTAGTTGAATCAGGACATATATTAGTGAAAGTAATTAATACATATATATTTGAAACTTTACCAGTGACTCATTTAAGATAGTCTTATAGAATGTTAAATGTGTGTGAGTGTCACAGTGAAGAAGTACGGGCAGCGTTGACGTAGCTGGTGAGTCCTTTTTAGGGCAAGTCCTTATCGGGGCTTTGTGCTAGCAGGTGGATAATGTTAGTCCTTTTACGGACTTAGTATCTATCAACGCTGACTGGGCTAGCGGTCCTTTTCAGGGCTACTTCATGCTAGCTGATAGAAGCTAGTAGCCCTTTTCAGGGCTTAGATTTTATCAACACATCGCTTCAGTCAACATAGTTCACTTTTTTTTTAAAAGCAAATTGCGCTCTGATATAACCAATTAGGTTGAAGGGAACTTGCCTCGCCACAAAAAGGTAAAACCCGCAAACTAAAAAAAAAAAAACTTCCATAGATATAGAAGTTCTATGCTGACTTCATAAACTAAGTAAATAACCAACCTCAGTGCACTGAATGTTCGCTCTTTGTCACTGACTAACACAGCCTAATGTAAGAAAAGCAGAAACTTTGTATATCCTATTTCTTATGAATTATCAATGGATTTTTCCTGCCTTATGCAACGACATCGGCCCCTCACCCAATTTTCATTTACTCTATTTACAGTAATTGACCAGGAGAAATAATGTCAAAAAATATGTACAGTTCAACACATTATCTACAACTAGAGATAATACAATTCTTTATTTATCGCGATGTCTCGTATGTCAGGATGGCCGAGTGGTCTAAGGCGCCAGACTCAAGGTTCATAACCTTCCCTTTGTCATGGGGACGAGTGTTCTGGTCCACGAATGTGGGCGTGGGTTCAAATCCCACTTCTGACAACTTTTTTAAAAAGTATTTATTATATTTTTCAGCTGTACTTTTCATGTTTCTTTTCAGTAATGCATGCGAACTTGCTTCTTTCTGTCCTTGCAATTTTTCATTTGCAGTTTTTCCTCTGCATTTGCACTTTCTTCTATTTAATGGTATCTGAATGCAAAATATTTTCACATTGAAAATTGCCTGGACATCTCAAATGTTACAACAACAACAAAATATTATTTTATTATTTTTCTTGTCAGAAATCCATCATTTTTTTAATCACAATATTTTTTATTCTGAATAAATTCAACATTAAATTCCATTCTTTTGCCGGGTCATATTTTCCGGGTCTTGCATTTGTTTCTAACTGTTTTTGAAAATTTGTAATAGCCTACTTCTCTGATTCCCCGCTACATCTTTTTACTTTGTTTGTTTGTTGTTTTTTTTTTTTTTATCGTCTCTGTTCTCGGTATGTGTTTTGTTACGTATTTTGGAAGCATTACTTGTTTTGGATGACATGTTCTGGATGTGCGGTAGCCGGTCCTATGCCCAGCCCTTCTTAATTACCTTCTACGAATTGCCTAGTAGGGCACAGCGTAACAGTTCTTTGCTCTCGTCTCGGGCGAATCTTGAAGCATTAATAGCACTATTTTGAGACTTTTCCAGCCAGTCTATGAATCGGTGCAGAGTTGAGAGAGATGGCTGAGCATCACAATCCCCCCTGTGTTGCAGCATGATGAGAACCCAGCATTGCACACTGAGCTTGGGGGGATCACTTGGGCACCAGACTTAATACTGGCTCTTGACTGGATGGCCGCATGCAGGAGATTTCTACAATGGAGGGTTGGCAGGTGGTGGGTATCTGGAAGTGGCTCTGTGCAGGACGTGAGGATTCCTTGGGAGAGCCCAGAACCAGAGCACAGCATTGTGCAAGCTCTGCATAGTTGGAGAGCCCCCTGGATGACGGGGAATGCACAGTGTGCTACCCCACCTATCCCCAACTGCTAACTTAGAACCAGAAGTGGGGTCCTCTGTATGCGTGCCAGGCCAGGATAAAATGCCTGGGAAAGAGACTGGAGCTCAGAACTCCCTAACTCAAAGTTGCAGGATGGCAGAAAAGCCATGGGAAAGACAGGGCTATTTTGAAGATAACGCAACCATATTTTCACCATACGAGCTCGGACGCCGCCTCGGTAAACAAGGTCCGCGCAGAGCAGTGACACCCCCAGGCTGCTTGCGAATAGTCTACTACTGGGAACATAAACAGATTTAGGGATGAGCCCACTCTCCCATTGAACAGGTGCTAAAGTCATAGATACTGGGCCAGAAGGCGCACCGGAAACCACAGTATCACGCAACTCGCTTTTTTTTTTCTATGGAGAGTACACCGTCAAATAAATCTCGTACTGGTGCTCGCCCTGTGGAGCTCCACCAGGCAGGTGCAGTGCCGGGCTCTGAGCCTCGACAGAGCCCACCCTCAGCTACTGGAGGACCCTCTAGACCGTCTTGTGGAGTCAGCAGACGGCGGAGGAGAACTACTGACCAAAACAAAACAGAAAAAGAGAAACCCAGAGTGCCACTTGTCATGATGCACTGGAATGCAGAGGGAGTGAACAGCAAGCAGGCTGGATACAGCAAAAAGACAGAGCTGGAAAACATCTTGTATGAGAAGCAAGTCAGTGTTTGCTGTATCCAAGAGACTCACTTAAAAGCAGATCAAACCTTTAAAATAAGGGATATCAATGCTTCAGATCTGACAGAAAAGATAGACGAAAAGGAGGAGTACTTACTCTTGTAAGGAATAACATTCCTGCACACGAAAGGAAAACCTTCATGGATGGAGCAGAATATCAGCTGTTGCAGATAAAGGTAGACAAGATGGAAATAGAACTCCTGAACTATTACTGTCCGAACAACAAACCCCTGAGTCTCAGCTCTATACAGGTACCAGCCACCAACTTTATAGCAGTTGGAGACTTTAATAGCCACTCCCAGAGCTGGGGCTATAACCATCTGGATCACAGAGGTGAAGAGGTTGAAACTTGGCAAGATGATCACTCCATAATCCTAGTCAATAATGCCACAGATACTCCTACCTTCTACTCCAGAGGATGGCACACAACTTCAACACCAGATCTTGCCTTCTCCACACCAGATATAGCTGGATCTATTAATAGAGAAGTAGGAGACCAACTAGGGGGAAGCGACCATCGCCCAATCTTTCTTACTGTCCAGAGTGCAACTCTCAGTACAGGCCCAGCCATTACAAGATGGAACTACAAAAAAGCCAACTGGGGTTTATTCAGGCATCAGGTGAACACGCTGCTGTCTACCCTCAAGGTACAGAACAGAGACATTAATGAAGTGGTTAAAGACTTCAACAGATGCATACTACAAGCTGCAAAAGAAACCATTCCCAAAGGATGCCGGCGTAACTACATACCATACTGGTCCAGCACACTCCAAGAACGTCAGGAAGCTATGGACAGGGCTAGAAAGGACGCAGAGTCTCAGCCTTCACTTGAAACTCACAACAAATGGAAAAAGGCTGTAGCAGAGTTTCAGAGAACAAAGCTAGAAGAAAAAACGGAAAAGCTGGAGAACTAAAACGGCATCGCTGAACCTTGAGAAAGACGGCAGGAAACTTTGGAGATTAGTCAAGTCTCTAAATGAAGAGCGTTCCTCACCTAGGCAGACTATCACATTGGATGAAGGTGGCAAACTTTTCAGAGGAAAACAAGCTGCAGACTTGTTTGCTAGAAGATACAGTTCAGAAAGCAACTTACCCATTAACATAGATCATCAGAGAGAGATAAGAAAAGAAATACTGGCAACCATGGGACAAACAGATACTCCTGCCCCAATGAGGGAACCCATCACACTAGGAGAACTACAGAAGGCTATTTCCAAGCTTAAGTTTCAAAAGTCACCCGGCCCAGACAAAATCAGCAACGAAATGCTAGTAAATCTGAGCTCAGCAGCAAAGACAAAACTGCTTGAGATATTCAACCACAGCTGGTTGAAAGGAACGGTACCCCAAGTATGGAGAGAAGCCATCACAATACCCATACTAAAGAAAGGGAAATGTAAGACCGAGGCTGCAAGTTACCGGCCAATCAGTCTCACAAGCTGTGTTGGGAAGACTATGGAGCGAATAGTCAACCACAGATTGAAACGGTATTTAGAGTCTGAGCAGATCCTGGTGCCGGAACAAGCTGGATTTAGAGAATGCTACAGTATAGAAGACCAAGTTACTTACTTGTCTCAAGCAATAGAAGATGCCTTCCAGGAGAAGAAAAAGGTCCTAACGATCTGGGTCGACTTCAAGCAGGCCTTCGACAAGGTGTGGAAAGATGGCCTCATTGCAAAACTTAGGAGAAGTGGAATCCAAGGCAACATGATGAAATGGATCCAGTCATACTTGCATAACAGGAGAACTAGAGTCACTCTTGACGGTCTGCAGAGCAGAAAAGTGTTGCTCCATCAGGGGGTACCTCAAGGAGGAGTAATTTCCCCAACACTCTTCCTTGTTTACATCAATGACCTGGTGAAAGATCTCCCTGCAGGAGTTAAAGCTGCCTTATATGCAGATGACCTAGTACTCTGGTGCGCTGATGAAAACGTCACCACAGCAAATTATAGAATGCAGCGGGCAGCAGACATGCTAGTGTCATGGGCAGAGAAATGGCTTATCACAATAAACACAGACAAAACCTCCACAACACTGTTCTCCCTCACCCCCAAGGACAAATCAGCTAACATACACCTAGGGACAACTGTGATCAAGGAAGAAAGCTACCCCACCTATCTTGGGGTGACATTTGACCAAAGGCTTACATGGAATAAGCATATTGAAAATGCAGAAGGAAAGGCCCGAAGGCGACTAGGCATACTCAGAAAATTAGCAGGTACCAACTGGGGAGCAAATGAACGAAATCTAAAGAAGACTTATAATGGAGTAATAAGACCACACTTAGAGTTTAGCTCAGCAGCATGGTCATCATCTGCTAACTCACATCTGCAGTCTTTGGACAAGGTGCAAAATCAAGCTCTCAGGCTCATTACAGGAGCCATGAAAACTACACCAATAACAGAGATGCAGAAGGTTGCTGGATTACAGACATTGTCCCATAGAAGAGACACAAAAACCATGATCCAGATGGAAAAGTACAACAGTATGCAAATGCACCCAATGAAGGCAAGACTAGATGATCTGGCATTGGGACGTCTAAAGCGTAGCAGCTTTGTGCATCGGGGGAAAAGACTTATAAGACAGCATCAAGAAGACCTATCCATGAAGACAACACCACTGAAGCCCACCCTATACCCTGTACCATGGGAGCAGGCCAGCAGTGCCCTCCAAATTAATACATCAGTCAGTGGTCTCACAAGTGGATGTGAGTATAATGATCTGCAAAAACGAACTGCTACATTGAGTATGATCCAAGAAAGCTATCCCGATCAATCATGGATACATGCCTATACAGATGGATCAGCAACTAATGCTGTTAGGAATGGAGGTGCCGGTATCTTTATCTCATATCCTGACAACCACTATGAGACTAGGCACATTCCCACTGGTAAATTCTGTTCCAACTATACAGCTGAGGTTCAAGCTCTAGAGCAAGCTGCAAATATGATTTATAACACCAACTCTGACTGCCACCAGGTAGTCATCCTCACAGATGCACTGTCTGTCCTGCAAGCTCTCAAGGGTGGTAAACTCCCGCATCTGAGAAATGAACTAAACAAGTAGCTGCCAAAAAGAGAACCATACTTCAGTGGGTACCATCTCATTGTGGTGTACCCGGAAATGAAAAGGCAGATAAACTTGCAAAAAAGGGAGGAGAATGTGAACAAGAAGATAATGAAGTCACATACTTTGAGAAAAAGAGAGCTATCCAGACTATCAGAAGAGAACAGAACCAACCCAAAGACGACTATCACACTCTCGACCGGCAGGGACAGATAACTATTTTTCGACTCAGGACAGGGCATAACAAACTGAATAAACACATGCACAAGCTACGATTGTCTGCTTCACCACTGTGCACATGTGGATTAAACGAACAAACTGCTGAGCATGTTCTACAGGACTGTCCTCTGTATGACCAGTTAAGAAAGATATACTGGCCCAATGACGCAACACTAAACTCAAAGCTATATGGAGTTAAAGAGGAACTTCAAACAACAGTCGAATTCATCATGAGAACTCGTCTGACGGTGTAATCATCAAAGATGCGATCGCAAGAAGAAGATGAAGTCTAAGAATCTGTATAGAAAACGATTTGTAGGCTTGGAGAACGTGTAAAGAAAAAAAAAAAACAACCAGGATAGATGAATTGTTTTAACGCTGACAGTGTCCATACATAAAAGTCATTTAAATGTCAAACTTGCTTCAGAAAAAATATACGCGGGCTTGGACTGTGCACCCCTGACACATGCTCACTTATGAGTTTGAACCTCAGCCTGATAGAACTCTATAAGAAACTCTATACAGAGTGATAAATTATGAAATGACCAAGAGTTTTATCAGGTTCCTTCTTCCTCGTTCGTCTTCAGACGTCTACATTAATGACTAATGAATGCAGTAGTCAGCTCAAGGTTCCTGACATCGTCAAACAAGTTTTCATGGAGTGAAATAGGTTGTTGCCATATTCTACTCCGTTCATTGTTGTATGTTGCGCAGGACTGCAGCAGATCTTAGGATCTCATGGGGCTGATGCCATAGGTACAGAGATATGTTGCACCAATCATGTACGGTACCTGTGGTACGGATTGTACCACAATCTGTTGTGTCCAGTGCGTAGCCGAAAAAATCATGACCTGGTCTCGTCTACACAGCTGATGAGAGGCATCATTTGTTATATGGCCGGTGATGTCCTTCCCATTTGGTCTTTAATGTAGCTTTTATAGTTGTTTTTGCCATTTCATAAGTTGTCCCTAAATCATTTTGTTTTACTGTTTCACCTTCCTTAGAGAGTTTGTCTACCTCCTCGTTACCTTGAAAGTTAGATACACGAACAAGTGGGAAACTAAGCATCCAGGCCACCAGAAAACAAAAAAAAGTTGTGCATATTACCAGTTGAACAATGAAGAAGTGGTGACCTTCAGATTCTGCTCAGGTCACAAGAGATTGAGATATCATCTATTCAACAAGCTATTCTTGTATATTTCTCCATTTCTAATTCGAAAGTATTGCAAGCTTACCGTATGGTTACTGTCTTAGAAATTAATACATTACTTATATTACTATGACATGAGCCGCGGTAGCGCAGTGATTAGTGCACTGGCTTCCTAGCTCGGTGGTCCATAGTTCGATCCCCAGTTGAGGTGGGGTTTTTTATTTTTTTTATTTAGACCGCAAACGGCTCTGGAGTCGACCCAGCCTCATGAATTGGATACCAGAGCAACTGTGGGAAGGTAGGCGGCCGGCGTGATGCTGACCACATCACCCCTAGTGTGCCGATGGTCAAGAAAATATGGGCCTGTCGTAGATTTCCGATAGGAGAATTAAGACTAGGTTTGGTCCCTTCTGAATAGGTTTGAATGGGTGATAGACTCAGTGAGAGTTAGTGAAAGGTAATAGAATTTCCACACACGTGAGATGATAGATTTGATATAGTGGCTGTCTCTGAAAGCGAAAAGAATTCTTCTCTCTCTCACCTATCTTCTACAACAGTTGTTACAGCGTCAGACAGACTACACCAATATACATATTACGTATATTTCTATCACTCACAGGCACGCACATACACGTGACGACAGGTAAACACACAGACGTGGGAAAACTATAACAATGATATATATATTATCTAGAACGAGCTGACCAAACACGATTATTAAGTTCAAGAGCGATTTTATTATCAGGAAAAATCGGCTCACAACATCAAAGAAAGTACATCAAGGAAAATACATATACACATAGTCATAAAAATCAAGGAAATGTTGCAAGGATGATAGCCCCGTTATAGTGTTAACTCTAGGTTTAGCCCGGCCCCGTTAAGAGAACAGATGATGGCGCCCGAGTCACAGATACATAGAGTTTGATTCTAAGAGTTGTCTTTGTTTTATCTCGTAATTATATGCACAGAGTTTGAAAAAAATCTGATTTAACCTAAGACAAAAACACAAGAACTCTAGCCTTAGCAACAAATTATGCAGATTGGAAAGAAAAAAAATTAGGACAGCAACAGGGTGTCAAAGATATAATAGTGAAAATATCACTCAGACCAGCGTACACTCATTCATTCCGCCATGGCTTCTCATTCAGGTACTCACGACTTTGCTCGCTGCCTCTTGGAACACACTGATTTTAGATCTTTACACAGACTAAAAAAAAATGCAGTCTTCTGCCAAGAAGTCCCCAGTTCCAAAAGACGTATTTAACTCGGAGTCTCCGGGAACGACTACTTGGGTGTGCAAATTTGTTCAAATGTCTGATTAAGTCACCTAACAATTATTCCAGGCGCGGGAGTTAGCAGAGCACAGTGTCAATAGCGTAGGTTTCTAGAAATGATGAATGTCAGGTCGGTGCCTTCCCTCAGTATAGGATTCACTTTAGTCACACCACAGATTTGTCCACAAATATATATATATATAGATAGTCGGGAAATGTTAGTTAATACTTGAAGTATTACGCGCCACCAGGCAGAAAGATTACGTAGAGTTTCTAGAAGAAATTAAGATCTGGCTCCAAGGTCCAGTATTTATCATTACAGTCTTTGAAAACCCGTTATTGGGATATTAGTATTTCTGTCTAACTTGCACCGTCAGATCAGTGTTACTTGAGAAAACCCACGTGGTTCAAAATAAGGACTGTCTATTTCTTCACAAGTATGGAAACTACTACTAGGTGCTGGTAAAGTTAGGGTCACCCCAAAACTTTCACTCAACCACAGAATTACAGGTAGTCGCACAACTTAAGAATAAAAATGCTGAAAATATTTCTGGAAGTCTAGAAGTTCGACAAATTGCCGAAACAAACTGAGATCTTCGCTAACAGCTATTCTGTTTACGAGCAACCTATCACTGTGAGTCTATGAGCGAGAATGAAATTAAAGTTTCAAACTTGGCCAATATCTTAAAATCAGACAAAGGGCCCAAACTTATTTCGCCAAGCGAAATTTTCTCCCCTACTCCCAACATTTACGTCCGCTTAACGCGTGTCGTAACTGTCACCTACTGACCACGATGTACGCGTGTCAGTTTCAAATCCCAGACCGCCTGACTCCATTGCAGGGCCGTTTTCACACTACAGCTGACCATGGCCCAAGTGAGCGCCGTGTCAGTTTGGGATTTTCCAGACCAATGTCTGGATACTGACCGGTGCAGATGTAAAGTATCACACCTCACCGGGACTTATGCCGAAAAGAAGCTCGCGCGCTCGGTGAGAATGTAGACGATTTGCTACGTCCTATGTTCAGCGAACCGACTTATCACGCCTTCTGACGCCCTGCAGCCCTGACATCTACGTAATATCGTCCTAGCGCGATTCTCAGTTTTGAGAAAGAAACAGGTAAAGTTTGCGAATTATATGAAAATAATATTCGCAAAACGAATGGATGAAAAATATACAGGAAAAAATGAAATACAGAGATAATAAAAGAGAGAATTTGGGTGAACGAATAGGAAGAAGATGTAGGAAATTAAATGAATATAAACCCTACGTGACAGAGCCTCCCCCCTTTAAGATATGGAAGCACTCCATGTCTACGTTATGGAGTTTAATTTCCTATAACCGTAGCTTCGGGGTGTCTGTCCTCTTCCCTCTCATCTTCCCCCTCCATCTCTGTCCAATTCCTACTCAAGTCCACTCCTCAAAGTTTCCTTCCCCTGGAATGTCTCATATGCGCGCTTGAAAGAGCGTCGCCGCTTCTGACATTTTTGAAAGATTTCCTGTGATAGCGGTGGAATATCCCTGCCACTATCGTCATCTTCGTCAGTTTTGGCGATCGTCAGGAGATGGTCGGAGGTTGGCACTGGTTTTTCCAAGTATCTCTTTAAGAGATTTAAATGGAAAACCTTCTCCTTTCCTTCAATAGAGATCTGGTAGTTAGCCTTAGAGATCTTTTTCAGGACGGTAAACGGCCCTTGCCATCCGATCTTCAGTTGGTTGTTCTCGGTAGGGAGCAACACCAAAACTTTCTCTCCTGCTTCCAGTTCTCTCTCTTCCGCGACTTTCCTGTATCGGTTAGCGTGCTTGGTGCGTGCTCGCTTAAAGTTAGTCGTTGCTAGGTCCCAGCCTAGTTTCAACCTTTCCTTTAAAACCGACACATATTTACTTGCTGAGACGACTGTCTCATCCGCCTTCTCGTCTGTCAGAGACTGAAGTAAGGCTTCAAGCGGGCCCCCTCTTCCCTCTCACTAGCTTCTGCTTCTTTCCTCTTGAGTTCTTCTTTTTCCTCTTTAGCTTCAGCTGCTTTCCTCTCCGCATCATATCTCTCAAGTTTGTCTCTGACAAAAGCTTTCGCTTCCTCTCCTTCCAGTCCCTCCTCTCTCGCTTCGTCCCTGAGGAGTTGTCTAAGCTTTGCCCTCTCGGCCATATTATGTCAGTGACTGAGACTGTTGGAGAAAGAAAATAGGAAAAAGAATAACCTGGTTCCTACCACTTACGAGAAAAAAATTACCAAAAAAAAATCAAAAGATGATATATTTAACCCTGGGATACCTCCTCCAAAGTAAAATCTAACTATCGCTGCTATTATCGGCAATAAAGCACTTAATGCAAAACACGACTACGCCAACTAAATGGTAGTTAAGATTACTTCTGAAAAATAAGTTGCTACAGTGGAAAAGCAAAAGAATATTGCAAAAATTAAAGAGAAAAATAATCCCTTAATTTTTAAAAATCCACTATAAGTTCGCCCCTGAAGTCAGATCGGGTAAGGGAGGGAATTAATCTGGACAAAAAGTCCGAAACACACTCCTTAACTTAGTTCAAACGCCGTTCTGCCTCAGTACCCAGTGAATGTTATACACTCACCACTTTACCAGCATTTAGTATTACAATCAGCAGTTAACATATATCCCGACAAATCAACCTGTAACCAAAATGTATATTATTCAAAGATGCTGTGGAAAAAAAACTTATTAGTTTGTGTGGTCAGCACGCCCGTAAACAGATCGCTAGTCTAGGGGGTAATTATTTAAAGATATAACAACTCACAAGACATCACACTCTTACTCTATATCAGAATACAGAATCTTAAGTTCAAAATCCAGATAGGCGAGTCCACGTTTGTCGTACTCGTCTTCCTATTCTAAGTTCAAAGACCGGAAACGAGTCCTCATTTGTCGTAGATTTCCGATAGGAGAATTAAGACTAGGTTTGGTCCCTTCTGAATAGGTTTGAATAGGTGATAGACTCAGTGAGAGTTAGTGAAAGGTAATAGAATTTCCACACATGTGAGATGATAGATTTGATATAGTGGCTGTCTCTGAAAGCGAAAAGAATTCTTCTCTCTCTCACCTATCTTCTACAACAGTTGTTACAGCGTCAGACAGACTACACCAATATACATATTACGTATATTTCTATCACTCACAGGCACGCACATACACGTGACGACAGGTAAACACACAGACGTGGGAAAACTATAACAATGATATATATATTATCTAGAACGAGCTGACCAAACACGATTATTAAGTTCAAGAGCGATTTTATTATCAGGAAAAATCGGCTCACAACATCAAAGAAAGTACATCAAGGAAAATACATATACACATAGTCATAAAAATCAAGGAAATGTTGCAAGGATGATAGCCCCGTTATAGTGTTAACTCTAGGTTTAGCCCGGCCCCGTTAAGAGAACAGATGATGGCGCCCGAGTCACAGATACATAGAGTTTGATTCTAAGAGTTGTCTTTGTTTTATCTCGTAATTATATGCACAGAGTTTGAAAAAAATCTGATTTAACCTAAGACAAAAACACAATAACTCTAGCCTTAGCAACAAATTATGCAGATTGGAAAGAAAAAAAAATTAGGACAGCAACAGGGTGTCAAAGATATAATAGTGAAAATATCACTCAGACCAGCGTACACTCATTCATTCCGCCATGGCTTCTCATTCAGGTACTCACGACTTTGTTCGCTGCCTCTTGGAACACACTGATTTTAGATCTTTACACAGACTAAAAAAAAAATGCAGTCTTCTGCCAAGAAGTCCCCAGTTCCAAAAGACGTATTTAACTCGGAGTCTCCGGGAACGACTACTTGGGTGTGCAAATTTGTTCAAATGTCTGATTAAGTCACCTAACAATTATTCCAGGCGCGGGAGTTAGCAGAGCACAGTGTCAATAGCGTAGGTTTCTAGAAATGATGAATGTCAGGTCGGTGCCTTCCCTCAGTATAGGATTCACTTTAGTCACACCACAGATTTGTCCACAAATAATATATATAGATAGTCGGGAAATGTTAGTTAATACTTGAAGTATTACGCGCCACCAGGCAGAAAGATTACGTAGAGTTTCTAGAAGAAATTAAGATCTGGCTCCAAGGTCCAGTATTTATCATTACAGTCTTTGAAAACCCGTTATTGGGATATTAGTATTTCTGTCTAACTTGCACCGTCAGATCAGTGTTACTTGAGAAAACCCACGTGGTTCAAAATAAGGACTGTCTATTTCTTCACAAGTATGGAAACTACTACTAGGTGATGGTAAAGTTAGGGTCACCCCAAAACTTTCACTCAACCACAGAATTACAGGTAGTCGCACAACTTAAGAATAAAAATGCTGAAAATATTTCTGGAAGTCTAGAAGTTCGACAAATTGCCGAAACAAACTGAGATCTTCGCTAACAGCTATTCTGTTTACGAGCAACCTATCACTGTGAGTCTATGAGCGAGAATGAAATTAAAGTTTCAAACTTGGCCAATATCTTAAAATCAGACAAAGGGCCCAAACTTATTTCGCCAAGCGAAATTTTCTCCCCTACTCCCAACATTTACGTCCGCTTAACGCGTGTCGTAACTGTCACCTACTGACCACGATGTACGCGTGTCAGTTTCAAATCCCAGACCGCCTGACTCCATTGCAGGGCAGTTTTCACACTACAGCTGACCATGGCCCAAGTGAGCGCCGTGTCAGTTTGGGATTTTCCAGACCAATGTCTGGATACTGACCGGTGCAGATGTAAAGTATCACACCTCACCGGGACTTATGCCGAAAAGAAGCTCGCGCGCTCGGTGAGAATGTAGACGATTTGCTACGTCCTATGTTCAGCGAACCGACTTATCACGCCTTCTGACGCCCTGCAGCCCTGACATCTACGTAATATCGTCCTAGCGCGATTCTCAGTTTTGAGAAAGAAACAGGTAAAGTTTGCGAATTATATGAAAATAATATTCGCAAAACGAATGGATGAAAAATATACAGGAAAAAATGAAATACAGAGATAATAAAAGAGAGAATTTGGGTGAACGAATAGGAAGAAGATGTAGGAAATTAAATGAATATAAACCCTACGTGACAGGGCCTAACACCATATTTCCCAATATGCGTCAATGTTACCTTTTTTATATTACTGCATTTCTTTTTTTTTTTTTTTAATTTAAATTTGAATGGTCCACTTTTTAACAGTAATTTTAGTTACTATAAACTTACACATTGGTCCTCCAGGTTCGGGGTTTTAGCATAGGGCTGACACCCCTGTCTATGTAAAAAGAAATGAAGTTACGGAAACAACAACAAATGAACAAAATTTGCTGCGGGACGGACATCCGGAGTGGTGAAAGCCAAAAGGAAACCACTGACATGAAAACGGACGTCCTGACCGCAAAACGTGAAACAAGAATAGGATTTTGGAATGTCAGGACAATGAACGAGACGGGTAAACTAAAACAGGTCACAGCAGAAATGAGAAACTATAGATTACACATTCTAGGGATAAGCGAGAGCAGATGGACAGGGGCAGGAAAAGTTAAAATAGCAACAGGAGAAACAGTACTTTACTCTGGAAGAGAGGATGGACAGCACAAAGAAGGTGTAGCCATTATTCTACAGAAAGGAATAGAAAGGACATTACTGGAATAGAAACCCATCAACAACAGAATGATAAGAATAAGATTGAGAGGGAGATTCACCAACACTACAATAATACAATGCTACGCACCAACAAATGACAGCGATGAAGAGGTCAAGGATGAATTCTATCAACAACTACAGAAAGAAATGGAAGACACACCTAGATATGATCTTATCATAGTAATGGGAGACCTCAATGCGAAAGTTGGAACACACAATACATATAATGAAAGAGTAATGGGGAAATGCGGCAGCGGAACAGCAAACGAAAATGGTGATAAATTAATAAGTTTCTGTAGCATTAACAACCTGGTCATTGGAGGAACACTCTTCCCACACAAGGAAATTCACAAATTGACATGGGAATCACCAAATGGTCGGGACAGAAACCAGATTGATCACATCATGATTAATGGTAGATGGAGACATGCATTACAGGATGTGAGGGTAAGAAGAGGTGCAGATGTGGGAAGTGATCACCATTTAGTAGTAGCAAAACTGAAAATGAAACTAAGAACGGTAGGACCAACTGTAACTACACAGAAAAGGTTTGACATCAGCAAATTGAAGGACCCCCTTACCAGAAAAGCTTTTGTGGCTGATATAAAGAAACGATATAAGTTTGCCATAAGTCAGGAAAAGACATTGACTGATGATATAGACCAGAAATTCAACACCATTTCAACAATATATCAGGAAAGCAACAAATCATGCTTGGGATTCCAGGAAAGGAAGAAGCAAGACTGGATAACACCAGAAACATTAAACACCATAAAGATGAGAAAGGAAATGAAAAGAAAGAAAACAGAAGCGAAGTCCCCCAGGTTAAAGCAACTATATAGCGAACAATACAGTCAGCTGAACAAGGAAGTTAAACGCCAAACCCGAGCCAACAAAAGGAATTTCCTAGACGATCTTGCAAGACAGGCAGAAGAGGCAGCACTGAGAAATGAACAAAGTACAGTATACAAAATAACTAAATTCATCAGCGGAAAACGAGGTGCAAACAATATTACACTAGTAAGAAATAAGCAAGGAAATCTCATCACGACAGCAGAGGGACAGGAAACAAGATGGGCAGAGCATTTCAGAGAAACTCTGAACAAGGAACCACCAGAGACACAATTGAATGTTCCTGAGGCTGAAAATGATCTAGATGTTAATACAGACATTCCACGAAAAGAAGAAATCATCACAGCAATCAAAGGGTTAAAGAATGGAAAAGCTCCTGGCCATGATAACTTAAATGCAGAGCTATTCAAGACAGACCCTGAGCTAGCAGCAGAACTATTAGAACCACTATTTGCACAAGTCTGGAAAACAGGGGCAACACCAACGGAGTGGAACAAAGGAATAGTTGTCAAATTGCCCAAGAAGGGACATTTTGCAGACTGCAGTAACTGGCTTCTCTCAGTTTCCAGCAAAATACTGGGCAGGATAATTACACAGAGAATTTCAAAAGCAGTAGACCACAAACTGAGGAAAGAACAAGCGGGATTTAGAAAGAACAGAAGATGTGTAGATCATATATTTACAATCAGGAACATTATTGAGCAGTGCTCAGAATGGCAAAGACAGCTGTACATTAATTTCGTTGATTTTGAAAAGGCTTTTGACAGTATACATAGAGACAGTTTATGGAAAATATTGATTGAGGGCTTATGGAATTCCAAGCTGCATAGTGTCAATCATAAAAAGCCTCTATGCCAACTTTACGTGTAGCGTTGGGAAGAGCAACATAACCTTTGAGGTGAAGACAGGAGTACGACAGGGATGCCCCTTATCAACCACTCTATTTTTAACAGGCATAGACTGGGTGATGCGCCAAAAAACAGAGGGTAGTCCAAGAGGAATGAAATGGACTACTTTTTCTACATTGGAAGATCTGGAATATGCAGATGACATTGCACTACTAGCACATTCACATCAACACATCCAGGAAAAAACGGATAGACTTAATAAGTATAGCCAGCAGGTGGGCTTGTACATCAATCTAAAGAAGTCAGAGGTCATGATGCTCAATGTGAGCAACCCTGAGCCCATATCAGCAAGGAATCAGCAACTGGAACAGACAGACACCTTCACATATCTAGGATGCATAGTATCACCAGACGGCGGAGCAAGCAAAGACATAAACAACAGAATGAACAAAGCAAGAACAGCCTTTTTTAGTCTAAACAACATCTGGAAGTCCTCTCAGTACAGCACAAGCACAAAATTAAGATTATATCAGAGCTGCGTGCTTTCTGTGCTGCACTATGGTGCGGAATGCTGGAGAGTTACAAAGAAGGAAATGTCGAAATTGTCCTCTTTTCACACAACATGCCTAAGAAAAATTCACCGAATCTTTTGGCAGAATACCATCACCAACCAAGATCTGCTTACTCGAAACAAGCAAGAGGACATGCACACCATCATAGCTGGCAGACGCTGGAGCTGGGTTGGCCATGTCCTCAGAAGAGACCCCGATGCCATCACAAGAACAGCTATGCTATGGACCCCTGAAGGAAAACGAAAGAGAGGCCGATCAAAAACAACTTGGCGGAGGACTGTGGAGGCTGAGATGCAAAGAATGAACCAGAGTTGGGGCACTGTACGAAGGATGGCCGCCGACCGAGCAAAGTGGAATCAATTTGTTGCTGCCCTACAAGACGCCACAAGGCGTGATGGCCACTGACTGCTTTGACGGTCGGCGGTTAAGGATCAAAGAAGAAGAAGAAACTTACACATGTCAGGATGGCCGAGCGGTCTAAGGCGCCAGACTCAAGGTTCATAACCTTCCCTTGTTCAAATCCCACTTCTGACAATTACTTTATATTTTATATAAATAATTCTTTCACGTTTATTTTCAATAATTCGAAATTGTTTGCATACGTGACTTTTAAGGCTTGTCGGTGCTCGAGCTAATTCTCTTTTATTTAAATTCTTCTTCTTCTTTCGTTCGCTTGAAATATATTGTCTATATCTGCAATGTTGTTTCTTGTATAAACTTCACTGTCTTTTGTAGTTCATACAGAGGTCCGTATAGTTTTGCTTCTAGTGTTGTTTCTCTGGGCCAGTGGGTTTGCCTCAATATATCATATTCGGGGCAATCTTGAAGTACGTGCTCCGCAGTCTGGGGTGCCTGTCCACATGTATACATGGCTGAATTGCCAATCTTGAATTTTGTATACATGTGGCTGCGGAGGCGGTTGTGTCCTGTTCTGAGGCGCAGAATGACTATTTGTTCTGATCTGTTCATAGCTTGGTAGTCATCCTGCGTTGATGTTGGTGGCTTTCTGATAGATTTGATCATCTTTTTCTTCTGATGGTACGTAACTGGTACATCCGGTTGCTCGTCTGCAGCACCTTCTTTAGCCAGTCCGTCTGCTCTCTCGTTTCCTGGTATTCCACAATGAGACGGTATCCACTGCATGGCGACCCTGCGCTGGTTGCACAGTTCAGAAAGTAGGGCTTGTATACCTGGCAATTTTCTGGACTGAAGTGCTTGGAGTGCTGATCTTGCATCTGTCAGGAATACTACAGGCTGTGGACCGAGATTGGTGTTCAGTAGTTTCTCAGTTGCCACCTTGATTGCCTGGACTTCTGCATCATAGTTGTTACAGAATTTCCCCGTTGGTACTCTGACCGTATCCCTAGTGTTGTTTGGGTATTCTATGTACACTCCTGCTCCTCCATTCTTTACTGCATTCTGTGCTGACCCATCCGTGTATACTCGGACCCAGAGGTCCTGTGGGTATTCATCATCCAGGAAACTGAGAGTGACTGTCCTACGTTGCACGCTGTTCTGTTCATCCCTGTCGAATATTCCTTTCACTTTCGTGTGGATGTGTACTGGTAGTCCATGCTCCTCTCTCCAAGGGGTTTGTTCTGGCACAGACTTTAGGGGGCTGTTAACTTCAGGCAGGTCTGAGGTTTGTCTACGAAATCGTTTGGCCTGGTGGATAAAGCTGCTTCTTTTCAGTCGCCCCATTGCTAGGTTTTGGAATCTGTCCTTCATTGGATGGCTCGGCATACAGAGGAACTTTTCTGCCTGTGTTAGCACTTTTGTGTCTCTGCGTTCTCTCAGTGCTTGTATCCTCCCCATTTTCTCCATCTCCACTATAGGCGTCGATTTCATTGCCCCCGTGATGACCCTAAGCGCCTGGTTTTGCACCTTATCTAGCTCTTGTAATGTGGTGTTTGATGCTGGACACCACGCAGCTGACCCATATTCCAGGTGTGGTCGTATGCCCTGCTGGTAAACTTTACTAAGTATTTTCCCGCTGGCTCCCCATGTGGTTCCACTTAGTTTTCTCAGGATGGCTAGCTTCCTCCTGGCCTTTGTTGCTGCCTTGTTGATGTGCTGCTTCCACGTCAGCCTATCATCGAATGTAACTCCGAGATAGGTGGGTTGTTTATCTTCTCTCAGGAGCTCTTCGTTTATCTTGATGACACCAGCTTTTTGTTTGGGAGAGAGGGTGAAGAGCGTAGTGCTGCACTTGTCTGTGTTGATGCTGACACACCATCTATTTGCCCATGAGGTTAAAGCATCTATAGCTCTTTGTAGCAGTTTGGTGGCCACTGTTGCATGCTCATCTGTGCACCATATTACCAGGTCATCAGCGTACATTGCCACTTTCATTCCATGCGGTAGTTCAGCAACCAGGTCGTTGATGTAGACTAGGAAAAGTGTGGGGGACAGAACCCCTCCCTGAGGGACGCCATGACGCAGTAGAATTTTCTTACTCTTGAGGCCATCTAGTTGTACTCGGGCTCTTCTGTTATGCAAGTATGCTTTCACCCATTTGTACATCTTACCATTCACTCTACAATTTCTCAGTTTCTTCAGAAGCCCTTCTTTCCAAACCTTGTCAAATGCTTTCCTTAGATCTATCCATGCTGCTAGTACCAGTTTCTTATCTTGGAACGCATCCTCAATCTCTTGGGAAAGGTAAGTTGCCTGATCTTCGGTGGAATAACACTGCCTAAAGCCCGCCTGCTGTGGTACAAGAAGGTTTTCACTTTCAAGGTACCACTGTAGCCTGAGGTTGATGATACGTTCCATTGTTTTGCAGAGGCAGCTTGTAAGGCTGATTGGTCTGTAGCTGGAGGCAGTGGAACTGTCTTTTCCTGGTTTTAGGAGTGGTATCATGATTGCTTCCCTCCAGGTCTGTGGAACTCTGCCTGAGTTCCAACAGATATTAAAGATCTGCAGCAGCTTTGTTTTTGCTGCGGTTCCCAAGTTCTTAATCATTTCATTGGACACTCCATCAACTCCTGGCGACTTTCTCATTTTCAATTTGGATATTGCAAGCTCCAGTTCTCTGAATGTGATTGGTGCCTCCATAACTTCAGGTATGGTTCCATCTCGTCCTGCGTGTTGTTGTTTCTCACGAGTCTCCTGTTGCTTCTCTGGGCTAACTTCGATGTTGTTGTCTTTAGCAAAGGAGTCTGCAAAGTGATCAGCTGCCTGTTTTCCCATGAGGATGTTTCCATCTTTGTACAGAGCAATCCTTGAGTTTCTCCCTGTACCTTCATCGTTAAGTTGCTTTACCAGCTTCCACAGTTTCCTCGAATCTCTTTCGAAGTTCAAGGACTCTGTTTTCTCCTTCCAGCTTCTTCGCCTGGCCTGCAACTTGGCCCTTTGAAATTTGGCCTTAGCTTGCTGGTAGTTATTGTGGTGTTCTTGGCATGGACTGGTCTCTGCCTGCTTTCGAGATGTTTCCACGTCGTTGTGCATCTGCTCTAGTTCACTATTCCAATATGGTTTGTAGTGCTTACGAGCCCCTCTAGGTATTGTTTCACGAGCAGCCTGTAATATGCATCTGCTGAATTCATCGACTAGCTTATTGATGTCTTTGTCTACAGTCAGATCTCTAGCCAGTATACTAGTACGGTGCTGGTACATTGTCCAGTCTGCCTTCTTGTAGTTCCACCTAGAGAGAGTGCTGCTCTCCTTGACAAGTTCATTTTCCACAATTAGGAAGACTGGCCGGTGGTCGCTGCCTCCAAGTTGTTTCCCTACAACGCGTGTGGTGTTCCACTCCAGGCCGGGTGAGTGGAATGCCAGGTCTGGTGTAGAGGTGGTGTGCCATGACCTCGAGTAGAAGGTTGGTGGGTCGATTGGCTGGTTAATCAGGATAAGCCCATTGTCATCCTGCCAGTTTTCAAGCTCCTCACCTCTCCTGTCCATGTGATCATAGCCCCAGCTCTGTGAGTGGCTGTTGAAGTCTCCGCATACAATCAGTCTTTCTTTTGCTGGGATTGTATCTAGTGCCAGTGGGCGGTCGCTCGGACAGTAGTAGTTGAGCAGGTGGAATTCTGAACTTTCTGTCCTGAGATGAAGCATCTGGTATTCCGCCCCCTCCATATATGTTTCAAGCTGACATGCACTGATGTTATTCCTCACGAGTGTCAGTATTCCACCCTTTCGCCTGTCTATTCGGTCAGATCGGTAGCACTGGTAGCCTCTGATTTTGAAGGCTATGTCTTTGTTGAGGTGGGTTTCTTGCAAGCAACATACATTTACTTGCTCTTCATTCAAGATGTTTTCGAGCTCTAATTTTTTGCTGTAGCCGTCTTTTTTACTATTGACGCCTTCAGCATTCCAGTGCATTATTTTAAATGGTCTTTTCTTTGCTTGGCCAGTAGCTCTATTCTCATGCCTCCTGGCTCCACGGGGCAATTGAGAAGGACCCCCAGTAGTAGGGGTTGGGCCCTTCCGAGGCAGAGGGCCCGGCACTGCGCCTGCCTGGGTGTCCGTCACAGGGCGAGTGCCATAACGTTTTGCAGATATAGGCATACTTCCCATAGCGCATGTGCGTGGCATCCTGATTGCTGTGGTGCGCCTCTTGGCTGGTTGCCTCCGTCTTCAGCACCTTGACTTGCTAGGGCAGACTGTGGTCTTGCTCGAGTGTAGGAGGGCCTGGCCAGTCTTGGTTTTTCAGCCGCTGATGGCTGTACTTGAGCCCCATCTCCACGTCAAGGAGCTGGCCTCGATGGGGTTTTTATTTAAATATTTTCTCCAAGTCTGCGTTTGCATCTGTAGGTCTACCATCGATTACTAGTATTTGACAGTGAAAATCTTAGTTGTTTAAATAAATAATGAAGGAAACCCGAGCCATACTTACTTAGTCGTTCCCCTTCTACCGTGAGGTGTAGAGGTTTGGAAGAGAGGGCGCCAGACTATCCTATCGGCTGTAACCTGAGCCATGTGGACAGTAAATAAATGTGTCCTCCGTTCTTCCCAACGATTGCTTGTTAATTACCTTTTTTTTATTTATATACGTTGTTTAAATATTTATCAAATAATTCTTCTATCAATTCTTTGCTTAAGACTGGTTTTCTGCCTCACTGCATGAAGGCCTACCTGTTGTTTTTTTTTTCTTCTGTACTCACTACTTCTACTATATAACTACCCTAATTATAAGTGTCATAACACGGGCAAGACACTGGAATTGCCCACACAAACTAGTGTCTTTATGATAAGTATGAACTGCACAACATAAATTCTGCTATAACTTTACGGTTAATGACCTGAACAGGATATTTCTTTAGGGATTTGAACTGCAACTAGAAATACATGTAATTATGGTAGTGGGAAATCATTATCTTTTGTATTTGACGAGGAAATTATGATTTTGTCGGTAAATTCGCAAAACAGCATTGAAATCCCACGTAAGTTTACAAGAAGAAAAGTGAACTCGGGCGTGGAACTCTGAGACAGCAAAGGTTAGACCTGAGATTATGTACACAAGCCCGTCTCAGACACAGTTACTTCCCGAAATCACTTCAAGATCTGACAGAGTTAAGAAATTATCCAGAGGGCTGATTTCTTATAGTTAGAAGTCTTAAACCACAACACAACAAGATAACTTAGAAGAAGCCACAACTGACCGCTATTGTAAGCGATTTGTAGACCGAAGCTTCAGACAGCCGCAGACTTCGAAGTATCACTGTGTCTTGAAGGTTCAACCAGTGGTGAAAAAAGTGACACGGTTTTGGAAATTGTTAACTATTTAACAGGAGATCAACTGTGTTCCTGGCACAAGCATAGCGTCTTCACTGTCCAGATGTTTTAACGACCTAGGGAAATCAGCTACTACACCGTGAAAACACAAACCAAGACGCCCAAGCCAGTTAACGTGATGTAAATGGACCAAACAGTGACTCTATACTTTTTTGTAAATTGTGTAAAATCTTGTAAGATATTGATATATATTAAGGTGCTATCAATTTTTTTTTTTTACTATATATCATTAACCAATAAAGGGTATTGATTAGTTTATAACTGCAGTTGTTGAATTCTTTAAATTTCCAGTTATAATTTTGAAATGTGGTCAAAGAAATATTAATAATTTAAAATTGGTCAGGAATAAATACGAGCTGTACTCACATATTTACCAAAAGCCAGGAAAGAACAGAGACCGACGATGTCGACCAGAAATTCAACACCATCTCAACAATATACAAAGAAAGCAGCAAGTCATGCTTGGGATTCCAGGTAAAGAAAGAGCCAAGACTGGATAACACCAGAAACGCTAAACACCATAGCGAAGAGAAAGGAAATGAAAAGAAAGAAAACAGAAGCTAAGTCTCCCAGGTTAAAGGCAATATATAGTGAACAGTACAGTCAGCTGGACAAGGAAGTAAAACGTCAAACCCGTGCTAACAAAAGGACATTTCTGGATGACCTTGCAAGACAGGCAGAAGAGGCAGCACTGAGAAATGAACAAAGCACAGTTTATAAAATAACTAAAACTATCAGTGGAAAACGAGGTGCAAACAACATAACGTTAGTAAGAGACAAGCAAGGAAATCTCATCACCACAGCACAGGGGCAGGAAACAAGATGGTCAGAGCACTTCAGATAAACACTGAATAAGGAACCACCAGAGACTCAGCTGAATGTTCTTGAGGCTGAAAGTGACTTAGACGTAAATACAGACATTCCACGAAAAGAAGAAATCACCACAGCTATCAAAGGGCTAAAAAATGGAAAAGCGCCTGGTCACGACAATCTAAATGCTGAGCTATTCAAGACAGACCCTGAACTAGCAGCAGAACTATTAGAACCACTATTTGCACAAGTCTGGGAAACTGAGACAACACCAACAGAGTGGAGTAAAGGAATAATTGTCAAATTGCCCAAGAAGGGCGACCTTGCAGACTGCAACAACTGGAGAGGAATTACCCTCCTCTCAGTTCCCAGCAAAATACTAGGCAGGATAACCATCCAGAGAATTTCAAAAGAAGTTGACCATAAATTGAGGAAAGAACAAGCGGGCTTCAGAAAGAACAGAAGATGTGCAGATCATATATTTGCCCTCAGGAACATTATAGAGCAGTGCTCAGAATGGCAGAGACAGCTGTACATTAACTTTGTTGATTTTGAAAAGGCTTTCGACAGCATACACAGGGACAGCCTATGGAAAATTCTGAGGGCTTATGAAATTCCCAGCCGCATTGTTTCCATTATAAAAAGCCTCTATTCTAACTTTACGTGCAGTGTTGGATCGAGTAATGTAACTTTCAAAGTGAAAACAGGAGTACGACTGGGATGCCCCCTATCAACATTATTTTTGACAGTCATAGATTGGGTGATGCGCCAGACAACAGAGAGCAGTCCAAGAGGAATTAGATGGACGTTTTCTACACTGGAAGATTTGGAATATGCAGATGACATTGCACTACTCGCGCATTCACATCAACACATTCAAGACAAAACCGATAGACTGAATAAGTATGGCCAGCAGGTTGGCCTGAACATCAATTTTGAAGAAGACAGAGGTCATGACACTAAATGTGGGCAACCCTGAGCCAATAACAGTAAGGAACCAGAAGTTAGAACAGACAGGCACATTTACTTACCTAGGAAGCATAGTAACACCTGACGGCGGAACAAGCAAAGACATTAACAACAGAATGAATAAAGCGAGAACAGCCTTTGCTGTTCTCAACAACATTTGGAAGTCTTCCTAGTACAGCACAAACACCAAATTAAGACTGTATGAGAGCTGTGTACTTTCTGTGCTTCTCTATGGTGCATAATGTTGGAGAGTAACAGAGAAGGAAATGTTGAAACTGTCCTCCTTCCACACAATCTGCCTAAGGAAAATTCTCTGAATCTTTTGGCCAAACACCATCAGCAACCAAGAACTACTTATTCGGAGTAACCAGGAGGACATGCACACCATCATAGCAGGCAGACGCTGGAGTTGGTTGGGTTGGCCACGTCCTCAGAAGGGACCCTGATACCATCACAAGAACAGCTATGCTATGGACCCCCAAGGGAAAGCGAAAGAGAGGCCGACCAAAAACAACTTGGCGGAGAACTGTGGAAGCTGAGATGCAAAGAATGAACCACAGTTGAGGCACTGTACGAAGGATGGCCGCCGACCGAGCAAAGTGTATTCAATTTGTTGATGCCCTACAAGACGCCACCAGGCGTGATGGCCGCTGACTGCTTTGACGGTTGGTGGTTATGGATCAAAGAAGAAGACTCACATATTTATAGAGACACCCTTGGAGCATAGGATGGGTCTAGCTAGAAAGTGACTTACTTCACAGCTCTCTTCTACAGCTTCCATCTAGAACTGCACAGTTAACTACATGGCTTGTACTGTGCCATCCTACCACTAGTTCACCAGTTCTCTTCTCCGTGGCTGGGAACTATATTTTCTAATTTTCTATCCTACATCCATCTCGTCACAATAACCTAAAATTAGGTTGAACAGAGTAGACTCTCCCCTTATAGTTGATCTGATGCTATTCCGCGCTCCTTCCATTTCTTTAAAAAAAATTTACAAAAGTTTTATTTACCACACTTGTAGGAGTGTCAGGATGGCCGAGTGGTCTAAGGCGCCAGACTCAAGGTTCCTACCTTCCCAGTTAAACTAGGACGACCGTTCTGGTCCACGAATGTGGGCTTGGGTTCAAATCCGACTTCTGACAATATATTTTTTCTTTCCAGAATTAGAAATTATAAAGTTCAGTTGTACTTTTCATGATCTATATTTTAATGTTTCATTCGGGCTTTATTTGTTGTCACAGAATAGGTTCGTTCTTTTTTTTCTGGTCTTCACTCCTCTCTGGCATTTTTACTTTGCCATACCTTTTACATGCTAATTCTTCCAGTATTCGTTGTTTTCGCTTTTGTCATTCAAGGTTTTCTATCACATCTTGTCACACCTCTCACTCATCCCTCTCTCCTGCTTATTTTCTCCTTTGTTATCGGAGATGCGTAGTGAAGGAGTGAACTTGCCACATTGACTTTTCGCTTATGGCCAGCTCCAGACGGAGTTAGAGGATACACTGCGTGACAGTCCTATTGTTAACTCTTTTTGTCTGGTAAGATACAGGACACCATGTTGTCGCATGATACGATGCTAGTTTGCAAACATGACGTGCCCATATACACAGTTCATGAGAATCTTGATAAAGATTAAGACACGGACAGTGATGTAATAATTCCGGCTGATGGACTTTGTTGTGATAAACAATTACAAGAAAATAACATCTTGGAGGATATTATAATGTTACATCTGTGAAATAGTGAGTTTGTAAACATGATATGCGAAAAGGAAAAAGCAAGACATTATATGGTTATGGAGTTTGAAAATCACATCTTATGTTGTCATGCAGTAATGTTCTACATGAGAAGGATGGGGAATAGACCCCTCCCAAAATCAGACACTCATTTGCAATTGGTTTGGTACTTGAGATGCAAAGATAGATAGACTGCTCCTGACTGGACCTCTCCTCTAAGTAGCAACCTGGGAGCGCAGGCTAAAAAATTCACTTATATTCTACAGCGTTGTAAGACTACTTCGCTGACTTCCAATTTCATAGAGAAGAAATCATAGACAGCCAGGAACACTGAATATTAGGACTCAAATATAGGACAGGCCATAAGACTGGACGTGAATTCTAAGATTAGAAGAGAGTAGCCCCAGAGACATCACTCTGTTCTAGGATCCAACTTCAAGTGCTCTAAGTTAGACGCCCAACTCACATGAATGAGACGGCTTCTTAAATCATTTACCAGACAATTTTCGGACCTTTCCTGTGCAAGACAGGAAAGCATGGTGCTCTCTCTGGAATAACTTCTACACTCCAAGGAAGAAAAGGAACGACTAAGTAAGTTTAGGCTGGTAGGATTTTCAAAATTTTTATGAAATTGTGATACTTATCTATTACCCATCCACTCCTTTTTTTCTGTTGTCCCTTGACTTGGTAGGTCCTATAAAGTTTCCCGATTTTGTTGTGTAATTTAATTAATTACTCTTCAGCCCCCCCACCCCCCCCCCCCCCCCTCCCCTTCCGCCCCCCCCCTCCCCCCCCCCAAGGAGCACATGCCTTTAACAAACCAATACTTTCCTCTTTATGCTTGTTTTTTTTTGTTTTTTTTTCAAGTATTCAGTGTGGTGTGTCTTGCTCCATTCCATCTTGCCTTTGCTAATCTTAAGAAGAGTTTTTTTTTTTTATTGCAGTGTTTCATTTTCTTTGTCACTTGTGTCATTTTCCAGTTTCATAAAGCATTCTTACATTCAACAAGGCTATTCTAGAATCTGTTTACCCTAGCCCAATCCTGACAAACTTGAAAGGCAGATCATGATTTCTTTGTCAGGCCTTTCCCACATGACCATCTTGGATGAACCTGCCTGAAGCACAAGGCCCCCACCATCATAACTTGTGATATCAATAAGGCACGCAAGCCGTCCCACCACTTCAGGGTGAAGCACACGTGACAGAAGAGATTTCTTGTCCAGTGCACAACTACCTTAGTGGTCATTTGTAACATGCTTGGTAACTGCTGTGGTTCAATTATTGCATCCTAATACTGGGACCTGGGGTCTGAAAGGGTGACTGTATTTTCTAGCAAATACTAAATGATAGCAACGAATGATTTTAAATCTGTTGATTTAATTTGTATTGTCATGAAACTTCCCCCGAGCAAATAGAGAAGGACCCCGTGTACTTCCCAGGGGTCTCCGAACAGACAAAGAATAGGACAACTGCACCCCTCAGGCATGTCGTACAAGACCACTAATATGAGGTTGTGCATGGGGCTGGCAACCTCATCTTCTAAAAACGAATTACCACAGAAACCACCACTGTAAGGGAATGTGAATGCTTCGTGCAGGCTTCCTGAGAGAAGACCAGCTGCAGTGGTGGTTCCATGCTCCATAGGGAGCTAAATGGAAAATGATGATGAAATATAGGAGGGTGAGAGAATTGTGAAAGAAACTTAAAATCAGTGCTGTCTTCAGATTGAAGGGCGAAAGATCTTAATTAGCATACTCAAGTTTAAACATCTTTACAAGTTTAAAATAATGAATGAAAGTCAGGAAAACTTTTATATCTGTATATTAATTTAACTTGAGTACACATTTAGCAGTATTTTTTTTCCAGCAGGTATGTGTGTGTTTGTGCATACGAGTGATGTGCACTTATTTTTTTTTAAATGAAATCAGTTAAAATTCACAATTCTTTTGATTGTTTAAAAAACAAATAAACAAAATAAACACACATACAAAAAATACATATTTGTAATCAACAGTATACACTTGTCATTTCCAAAGGTCTTTGAAGAGACAAAGAAGTAAAGAACCACTAATCTATTTTCATGGATAATGACAAGTTCAGGTCAATTGTGAACCACCCTTGCAAAGACTGTTAATCTGAAGCAATGACAAAACATTCATTACTTTCCAAGAAAAAATTATAAGTAACATGTTGATATACTAAATGTATAAAGTTCTTTACACTGATATTACTCAATTAAAAAAAAAAAAGTTAACAGTTATGAATGTTAGTTAACAGATTAAGTGTAAACATCAGCTCAAGAATTACTCATGGGAAACACACTGTTATTCACTGTTTAAAATAATCTTAGATTTATATGCTATATTTAAAACAGTTAACACAATCTTACACATTTCACAGATCAAATATTCAACAACATTTTCGTCTTCATGATTGTCAGCCTTGAAGCTATTCAATGTCAACATGATTTATCTCCAGTCTGTTCTTAATTACTCTAGATTACATTTTTCCAGTTTCTTCAGACCTACAGTTCTATTACAAACCCCTGTGTCAGCTCTCAAGAGGTTTTGTATAATCTTTCTAAAGACTTCTCATTATGCTCAGAGCAACTACCAAATTCACAACAAACAACAAATGTTACAGTGATTATGTTGAACAAAGAACAATTAGGCAATGCAAAGTTTATGTTAAACAAAACCTACAAGAACATTTATTTTCACCTTCTTGTGAAATTAAACATCTATATGTGAATACAAATGCTGATCGTGGAATGTGAGGAAAGTTTAAGTTTGTATAAATTATTTTAAAGATGATGCAACATGATAATTTCAACACATCTGACCAGAAGGGGGGGGGACCAACTATGCTTCTTGTTCATCTGCAAACATGTTTAGAGCTTTACACATCTGCAGCTAAATTTAGATATACATAGTGTTTTAATCTTTTTTACATACAATCTCAGTTTTCCCTCTACCCCCACTAACCAGTCCGAACCATTTTACTGATCACCATAGATTCTTTATTTATGCTTAGTCTGCATTTAAAAAAACCAAAACTTGAATAACACTATATTTATGTATACCCAGTATGCATACATGCCCACACATCTGTAAACTCTCACTTCAAGTGCCATACATGCGAGCGCAGGTAATCAAGTTTCTCCACAACTTTCCATCCCTATTGCTGTTTTTTTTAAAAATTGTGTTGACTTTTTTTTCCCCAGGCCATGATGTTTAAACTGTCAAGCATCTTCTCAGGTAATAGTACACATCCTTGGCCAACACCCTGATTTATCTGTTGGAATCTTACTATTTGGTTGTCAATTCATGTTCTTTATAATTCTCAGGTCTTTGTCATCAGTGTTTAAGTTTTGTAGTATTTCTACACTTTATTCATGTTTCATTTTTTCAAATGCCTAAGTGATGTCTAAAAAACACACATATAGATCTATTTTCACTTCTATGGTTCTCTTTAATAATGTTATAGTATGTATGACACTAATTGTACCACATATCTGGCAAGCCCCCAAATCCCACTAAACACATTTACTACAGGGGAACATAAAACACAACGCAACAACAGACAAAGTAATCAATAACAGTAATAACAGATTGAGAACTGGCAGAAACCATAACTCTGATTAAAGACTGACATAGAAATTATGATGTGTCCTCACAAAATCCCCAACATGTAAGAATATCCTATTTATAGGAGACTTGAAAAACTTTTAATTTAGTTATATTATATGTTTAGAGATCTGTGCATTTTTATTAAACTGCAGCTTCTCGGCTATTCAATGGTTTAATTTTGAGTGCCAACAATTTTCTTAAAAACATCTAAAATGCATCTGAAACTGATGTCCATTCTCAAATCAATATGACTGGATGTTAACGTTACTTTTTCTTGACTGTTACTTGTTTTTGTTTGTTTGAATAAACCATTTCAAACACACTTATACCTTTCAATAATTTTAAAAAATGTTTAAAATTTTTCTCTAGCGCGTGAGCTTGGAATACCAATGTTATAATATCACTAATTCAAAATTTGAACACTGACAAGTTACTGATTATATGAAGATGTGTCACATCTGATAACTCATTCTGCCAGATTCGGGGTAAGGCACTTTCAGGATAAAACTCATTTGGCACATTTTTTAATGGATACATAAAGAATCAAAATGCATACATACATTAAAACGTAAACATATGCTCTGGCTTACATGGAGATTTATTTCACTTACCTCTGTGCATACCTCTACCAATCATCTCAAAAATCATTTAATTTTAATACTGAAAATAAAGGCCTTGTTGTACTGCACATTCACTATCAATTTTTTTACGAGCAGGTGCCAAAGCATCAAAATAATGAACTGCCTAGAGCCACTACAATGTTCTTCTCTAGATTTTAATACTTTTATAAAGTTCAAATTTTTATGTTAAGAAACTTCAGATAATTTGTACTGTATATAAACCCTACCCTTTGTAGACAAGACTACCCAGATTTATTTACCTCAAAATTTGAAATTCAAAAAATTTTTTTCAGCTACACTTACTCTAACCTATCAAATTTTTATATTTTCAATGATCTTTGAAAGTTTTTTAAAATATAGTAATTCCAAAACTAAGACATACTGCAAATGACTGAGAATGTGAGAATGCATCCGACTGTATGTTTGCATCTCTGGTTACATTTTAACAAGCTTCCATGAAAGCAGATGTACACCCAAAATATCTGCCATGAGTTTGTTGTGACAAGAGAAAATTTACAAGTTACTGTGAACAGCACTCGCTTGGGCACCATCTAGTCAGGCATCAGCAACATCTCCTACAATAGCAATAGCTTCAATCTCCACATTTGCTCCCTAAGTTTAAAAAAATAACATTTGCTAATTGGACATAGGTAACATGCAATGGAATTGAGTGATTAAAAATAAAGGACAGACAGAGGTGTACAGCAGGACTTAATATTATGACATTATAATATCATGATAGCCCTAATCTCCTCTGTTAAACAGTAATCATACTGTATTAAAACTGAAGTGCATGAAATTTGATGTATACTGGAAGATCAGTTTCCTAAAATAGATAAAAAATCTCCACATTCTATAATAGAATTTTCTCCTCAATGTGTTATTTGGTTCCCCCCTCCCTTCCCCCAGGATTCCAGAACAAGGAATGTCTTGTAAAGATATCAACAAGTTTCCTCAATGTGTATCTTATACATTGCCACTATCGTCTTATCATCATTGCCACTATCGTCTTATCATCTCTGGTTCCACTGGCAGTTTTCCATTTTTTTCTATTCTAAGCAAGCACTTAATTTAAAAAGTCTGCAACTTCTTGGTTTTTTTGTTGTTACATACTTATAAGAGTTCAGTCTGATGCATGTTTCTATTTTTTAATGTGCTTACAACTCCTTTGTCTACTTTACCTTAGGTAGAGCAGCAACTTGGTAAGCAGCCCTGGCAGGTTTTGAACTGGAAAAGTCTACAAGAAAAGATTTGACAGGAAATAAAGGGACATGAATAAATTAACTGAACAAATGATTATCAAGTTTACAGGTGTCTTTGGTATATATTACCTTTTCTTCCGAAGGGGAAAAAGGGGGGGGGGGGGGTGGCGGCACTGCATAATAAGTGTCTATATATATATATATATATATATATATATATATATATATATATATAGATATATATATATATATATATATATATATATATATATATATATATATATATATATATATATATATATACGATACGTTACAACAAATAAAATAAAACTAAAAATCTTAATTTTTTTTTTTTTTTTCAAATACTTTGAAAGTTCAGTTGAATAATAAAATTAGGAGTAGCAGTTAAATTGTACTTCAATTCTGCTCACTCACTGAGTGCCATGGTGACTAGCACTGAAGATCATGTCTTTCCATATTCTACCTCTATGGTGTCTTGAATGAGTTCTGTCTTCAGACTTCTCATGCTAAGTATTCAGTTTGTACATGTATTTTTCTCTGTCTTCCTCTTCTTCTCTTAGAGTTGAATTTACTAGTTGTTACAGGTCCGTATCCTTGAATCCGAACAACAGAAATACTCTGAAAATCGAACATTTTTTGGCCCACTTTTGGCGGCAATTTTTGAACACATTTTGTGCGACTTTGGCTACTTTGGGAAGCCAACAAAAATCCAATTTCTGAAACATGGCTGTCTCCGAGCATTTCGGATTCAAGGATATTGACCTGTACTAGGTTCTCTAATTTTCCTCTTCTCAAAACGTGATCAAAGAACTTGTGCTGATCGACAAATTTCTTCTGTTTCTCTGAGAACTTCTTCGTTTGACTTTCTGGCAGTCCAAGTTATCAACTGCTTTGTTCTTAGGAACCACATCTCTGCTGCCTCCAATTTTCTCCCCTCCTTTTTTTTTTTGTTGCCGTCTAGGTTTCTCATGCAAAAAGTATTATGGGATGTCTACTAATTCATTCAATAATTACCCTATAGCTCCCTGTGGAGCACACAGACCGTCAACAAATTCAAGCCAAGCCACTCTGGCCTGTACCATATGTTCAATGTTTTTTTTTTTTAATCCCTTTGATGTCTGTCACTCTCTCTCTCTCTATGTTTCTCTTACCCTGTGAATTCCAAAACAAGGATTGCCTTGTAATGCTATCAACGAGTTTCCTCTATGTGTATCTTAGCATTTTCTTCTCACCCCTTGTTTCACAGGTTTTTGTGGTTCTATCCATCAGGTCGACATAGTTAACTTGTCATATCATTTATTCCTTCTGTTCTGGGCAATAATCTGTCTGTGTAAGTGTCATTTTCTGGTTATTGCTTTATTATTCTCCAATACAGCAAAACATCATGAAGAATTAATATTTTTTATGAGAGTACAAAATGGACTTGTTTGAAGTATATGTTAAAGAAACTGATATTTCAAGTGCTTAGAATATATACCGTTTTTCTGAACGTATTACAATTCAATATCTCTCAGTATGATTTCAAAGATTTCTTGTCAGGGGAGATCCATGTCTATTGCCTGTTTGGATATTGCTTGTACCAAGTTTTTTTTTCTAATGACATATGCTTTGGCCACTCTTATCACTGTATCTACTCTCCTGTATCTATCTCCTATCACAGCAAGTCTCTTAAGTAATTGCACCCATTTCTGCACATTTCATATTGTGCCTGCATATGTTCTTATACAGATGCATGTGATATCTAGGTCATAGCTGTTTTGTATTTTTTAAATACTGTCTTAACATGTAATACACATGGAAAATCTATGTAATAAAGTTTATAAGCTACTTACACTTTGCATAAACTTCATTAACAGCAGCATAGTCATTGATATTTTTCAATAACACCGTTGTTTTCACAACTGAAAATAGAAGAAGAGTGTGAACAAGTTTTAACACTGAAATGACAACCATAGCTCAGCTGTTGTTACAATAATACAAAATTAGTATCTAGCAAAGATTCAAACTTATTTTGTGACCAGGATACTGCAAGACTGGATAATAATGGTCAGAGCTTTAGCACATACACCACATTTTTTACTTACTTAGTCGTTCCTCTTCTAATGTGAGGTGTAGAGGTTTGCCAGAGAGAGCGCCCTACTATCCTATCGGCTGTAAAAAAATAGGTAAAGGATCCCGTTACACGCCCATTGAGACATATTGGGAATACGGTGTTAGGCCCGTATTTTCTTGACCATCGGCACACTAGGGGTGATGTGGTCAGCATCACGCCGGCCGCCTTAACCTTCCCAGAAGTTGTTCTGGTACCCAATTCATGAGGCTGGGTCAACCCCAGAGCTGTTTAGGTCTAAAAAATCCCACCTCAATAGGGAATCGAACCATGGACCACCGAGCTAGGAAGCCAGTGCACTAACCACTGCACTACCGAGGCTCCCATCCTATCGGCTGTACACCACATTTTTTTTCTCACTTTAATTACATGTTGGGATCATAAAATGATAGGGTAAAAAGTAACAGTAACTGCTGAGAAATGTAGATCTTTCAGCCAGTGAAAGGTCAACTACACACACCACTGATTTAAAGAAAATATCAAATTTATATCCAAGAACATTAAACCATGACTCCAGATCATCTATTCTGCAACTCTATACATGCAACAGTTAACAGGGCTTCTAATCATCTAATGATACCTACCTTTGTCAAAAGAACTTCCAGCAGCTTCCAAGATTGAGCCCAAGTTTTTCAACACCTGCAAATACAAATAACTGACACTTAGCATTTTTCATGTGTCAGCATTGCTCTGGAGTCAAAGAGTTAAAGCTTGTCTCTCTTAAAGAAAAATTATTTAATACATATTCTCTTTTTCCCCACAAGCTCTCCAAATCCATAATCTACCATCAACTACCCCTATAAATACAACACACAATTGACAAATATTTTTTTTTATAACTACTGAAAACAAACAATTACTTGATCAACTTCTGCAACAGCTCCTCCAGGAACAATTTCCATAGTTTCTGGAATGAAACCAATTTGTCCTGAGATATATAAGGTGTGGTTAACCTGTACAGCCTGACTGCAGATGTAAAAAGGAAAAGGCAAAGCTGATTAGTATTTGTTCTTCTGTATCTATGAAAGAAAGAGGTAAAACATTACTGTAATCACATGTCGGCACTGAAGGAAATAAAAAAGGCAGATAAAGAAGCCAAGAACAGTAGATCGAATAAAAGCCAAATAAATGTGGGGATGAGTATAACAGAGATCAAAAGCTTCATTAAAAGAATAGTAACTGATGAATGGACAGTAGCAAGGGTTTTTGGTTTTAAGGACTATCTTCACTGCACACGGACAACTCCATTAGTGCTCCGATCTCCTCCCTTAGATTACACAAGGAGGATCTCAGTACAGTGCAACTCTGTACCGGTGAGAATCCCAAAGTGTGTATTTAGGAATCACACATTCTATGAATGTTTTTGTGGTGGGTAGGTTTCTAATTTTGCCAGGGCAGCAGCCTTATGGCCTGCTCTTTACAATTTCTAACTGCCGTGGGACTTTTAACGTGTGCAACTTGCACACGGAACCTTCTTTTTTTTTCCCCTTATCCAAGAAGGCTAGGCATCCGATCTCATTACCCTGGAGACCAGGGGGAGTATGACATCTTTAGGACAACTGGTTCTGAACAAAAATTTCCATAAATTATATTCCCTCTACTGGGAATCAAACCCGGTCCCTTTAGAATTGTAGGCGGACACCATACATCTTACTCACTCTGACCCCGAGCAAGGGCAGAAGTGTGAAAGGTAGACATGCACATAAGTTGTTCAAGGTTCCAACAGCATGAAGTATCTAGGGAACTGAAAATTCCCAGCAAAAAGAAACTTCTCAGACTACATCTGGGAAAGGGCTATTTAGAATAGGAGAACCGTACTGTGCAGAATGCCTACAAGACAATAATATGGAGTATTTCCTACTAACATGCAAGGAGTATGAACAACTGAGAATACCAATGTTAGATTTTTTACAGGCATGCAATTCACCCATGACTGTGGAACAGACGTTGAGAACAGACAGACGTAGAGGACTAAACAATACAGTATATAACAAGAACAAAAATTAATATATACTGATTAGTGATGGTATGGTGGTAAAATGAAGTTCTCATAATACATCTTGATAATGACAAATAGTGACTTATTATCATCCCAAACACCCAGGCTTTGCCACACTACTCTCTCTTACTAATACCATTGGTTTGTTTTTTTAAAGACAAAGTTCAACCCTTGATGGGTTATATATAATTAGGATATATAGCGTAGCAAATTCAAGATAATAAAATCTGATTTCCGATATCTAAATACAGTATCTTCTCCCACTCGGTTTAAATATAGTAAATCAAAACTGTAAAACTGTGAATGTATGTGTGTGTGTGTCCTCCCCTTCCAAAAAAAAAAAAAAAAAACAATTAAAAAAAACCAAATATAAACATCAAAAAAGAAAAACAAGTAAAGTCTCTCATAACTGCCCTGTTGTTAATACGGTGAAAGGTGTGAGAAAGCCCGGGAGTGTCACCCAATCCACCAATTATCTGCCATCATCCACACGAGCATCCCATCAGACTACACCTTATCCTCACACCATCACGGATCCTTATATATTAATTGTAGTTTTTGTTACATACTGTTTTACCATATTGTGCAATTCTCTAGGTCTATCTATTCTCAATACCTGTTCCACAGTTATGGATGAGTTGCATGCCTGTAAATAATATAATATTGGTTTTCTCTGTTGTTCATACGTCCTACATTTTAGTAGGAAATGCTCTATATTATTTTCTTTCTAGACACTCTGCACAGTAAGGTTCTTCTATTCTAAAATTTCCTATTCCTAGTATCAGGCTAAGAAGTTTCTTATTGCTAGGAATTTTTAGTTCTCTAGACATCTGACACGTTCTCGCTGGAGTCTTGAACAATTTATATGCATGTCTGCCTTTAAGGCTTCCATCCCACTCTACTGTCCATTCATCATTTATTATTCTTTTAATTAAGCTTTTAATCTCTGTTTTACTCATCCCCATATTTATTTGGTTTCTATTAGTTCTACTTTACTTTATTGAAATCAGAACATGATCAGGTATTATCAACTGAAAATAGTATGGAATTAGAGACAATATATGTTCTTATTATAACCCAGCAGAGGTAGTGAGGTTGAACGGAATATTTTCTGCATAAATTTTAAAAAAAATTATGTAACACTCATACGGAATAAATAGGCTACTGTGGGAGTAGACTGCAAGGGAACAGAAGCACAAAGACTTTGATAAATGATTCATGCTCAAGTCTTTTACACGAAAACTAAGTAGTATTTCCGCTAAGTGCATAAAAATGGCACGCTCTGTTGTGTAAGAAATTGTTTTTAGGAGTTTGCTGGAGTGCAGTGTCATCGGAACGTGCAATCACATTCGTTCCAAATAGGCCTATCTAATTATCACCATACGAGGGCAACTAACAAAGCTTCAATGCATTTTAAATCTATTGATCTAGGTCTACAAATCGATAACCTGTACGGCCCAACAGCTTTGGGTGCCTTGGTTGTGCTGATAATTCTCCTCACAATCTTTGATGCCATTTTTCAGTTTGCGATGCAGAAATATGCTATCTGTTAATAACCTGCAACAAGTGACAATGGAATCGTGCGGTGTCTGCTGACGTCGAGCTGCGAAACGAAATGGTTACACTTTTTAAAATGAGAATTCAATCGTTCGCGAGCTTAAAGCGCAGATAGTAGTTATCTTTACTCATTTACTACCACTGAGATTTTACATTTCAGTTGTGTGAACCAAAATAAATATTTTTTTTTTTAAATTAATGTAGACAAATATCCCGTTCAACCTCTGATGGGTTATACTTACTTACTTACTTAGTCGTTCCCCTTCTATCGTGAGGTGTAGAGTTTTGGAAGAGAGAGCGCCAGACTATCCTATCGGCTGTCTTCCTCCTGGCCTGGTTCCATTCTAGTCCTTGGTCCTTCAAAGATTGTCTAATGTTGTCCTCCCAGCGGACTCTGGGTCGTCCTCGGGGTCTGGATCCTTGGCTCTTTGTTTCCCATGCTTGTCGTGGTATCCGATCTTCTCCCATTCTGCAGACATGGCCAAACCATCTTAATTGGGACTGTTCTACTTGGGTCTGCAGGGGGTAGGATTTAAGGCCTTGACGTATCGTCTGGTTGCGTACCATGTCTCTTCTTGTTACTTCAACCACCTTCCTCAGATACCTCATTTCTGAGGTTTGGATCTGGCTTTTATGGGTTGTAGTCATTGCCCATGACTCGCATTCATATGTCAAGACTGGGACATAGGTGGAGCGGTATACAGCCATCTTCGTTTTCTTACCAACCTCTCTCTTGCTGGGGAATCCTCGATTTATGGCCTGAAAAAAGTCTCCCAGCTGCTGCTTTTCGAGTGGCCAACTCTTCTTTGATGCCTCCCTTTCGGTCTATAATAGCTCCGAGGTATTTAAAGTGGTCGACCTGCTCCAGGACCTGTTCTCCCAGCTTAATCTGATGTCTTCTTTCTTCTCGTGATATCACCATGGATTTTGTTTTAGAGCTGCTTATGACCATCCCTCTCTTCTCCAGCTCTTCCTTCCAGACTTGCAGGTTGGATTGGAGATATGCCTCTGATTTAGCAATCAGGGCAACATCATCAGCAAATGCCAGCTCCGAAATATAGACCTGTCTCATCTTCCAGTACCCCACTAAATACTTTCTTGTTCTCTCCTTACATGCTTTGATGACATCGTCCATAATGAGTATGAAGAGGTAAGGTGATAGGATATCACCTTGTCTTACACCAGTAGTGGTCCTGAACTCTTCTGACTTATGGTTTGCTGTCCTCACATAATTTCTGCAAGACTTGTAGAAGCTCTGTATAGCATGAATCAGAGGTGCTGGAATATTCTTCCTTGCCAAACAGTCCCAAAGTTTGCTCCAGGGGACCCTGTCAAATGCCTTTTCCAGATCCATGAAACAAAGATGCATCTCACTCTTATACTCAATGGCCTTTTCACTCAGCTGTCTGAGTGTGAAGATTAAGTCTTGAGTACTTCGGTTTGCTCGGAATCCGCACTGGACCTCATCCAATTGTGGCTCAGCTAGGCGTCGGAGTCTCTGCTCTAGGATTCTAGAGTAGATTTTACCAGGGACACTGAGAAGGGATATGCCTGTATGGTTTCCACACTGTCGATTGTCACCCTTTTTGAAAATTGGTGTTATGATGGCAATCTCCCAATCCTTTGGTATGGTCTTGTTGTACCACGCTGCCTGTAGGACCCTTAATTAAGAGTAATAGGTCGCCTGATGCTCCCATGTACTTAACCATTTCTGGTGTTATACCATCATGCCCTGCTGCTTTGCCCATCTTGATTTTCTCCAGTGCTGCCTTCAGTTCTTCCATCTTTATGTCATCTTCACCATCATTGGTTTTCTCTTCTGTGCTAGTGTTTATCATTTCTGATGCTTCACCATGCTCACCATCCAGGAGTTCTGAGAAATATTCTTTCCATTACTTCCTTCGGGGCAGTAAGCAATTTGCCTTGCTTGTCCTTTATAAATTTGAGAGGGCATTGTTTTTCTTTCCTCATGTTCTTTAGGGTCTTATAGAACAATTTCTGGTTTTCTTGTGCATCTTTTTCTAGCTTTTCTCCAAATTCTTCCCAGGACTTCTGTTTTGCTGCTAGTACTTTGTTCTTTGCTTCTGTTCTGAGTGTCACATATTCTCTATATTTTTCCATTTGTCTTGTTGTGTTTTTAGCTCCTAAGTATTGTTTCCATGCCATTTTCTTCTCTCTTATTTTCTCTTTGACTTCCTCTGTCCACCAAGGTGTCCTCTTTCTCTTGTTCCCAAGTCGGACTTCACCACATGCTTCTGCAGCAGCTGTCTGTATGATATCATTGAATTTAATCCAGAGGGTTTCCAAGTCATCAGGTCGTTCTTCTGTGTTGCTCACCGCTGCAGCAATAAGCCCCTGATATCTGGTCTTAATTTCTGGCTCTCTCAGCTTGTAGGTCCTAATGCTCATTTCTCCTGCTCGTTTACTTAGTTTCTTGCGTGATGTTGGGCAGTTCCTAGGCTGAGCAACTCTTTCAGTTGTTCTTTTGATTGTTAGCAGGTAGTGATCACTTCCAATCTCTGGCCCCCTCCAGACTCTAGCATCTCGGACATATTTGAATGAGCTTCTCCTAACAATGGCACAGTCGATCACTGACTTCTCATTCTTTGTTGGTTCACACCTAGTGTATGCATGTATGAGCTTATGGGGTAACTTTGTGTTTGTAATGATCAGATTCTGCTCACTGCAGAATCTAAGGAGTCGCTTTCCATTGCCATTGAGAGTATCTTCTCCATATCTTCCGATAACTCCACCCCATCTAGCATGGTCATTTCCAACTTTGGCATTAAAATCTCCGAGCATGATAACTTCATCTAGGCAGTCATCCACTGTCCTTTGAAGCAGCTCGAAGAATTCCTCCTTGACCTCTGCTCTCTCATCCTCATTTGGCCCATACACTATGACCAGGTTGACTATGGTTTCTCCTTTTTTTAGTTTAACAACCATAATGCGCTCCGAGACAAAGTTCCATCCCTTGATACTATCTTTTTGATTTTGGGCCACAATGCAACCCACGCCCCCTTTAGCTCTTTCAGATATGGGTACACCACTGTAGAGCAGCGTGTTGCCATCGAGATTCATGACTCCTTGTCCTTTTTTCTTTGTTTCCGTTATAGCCAGGATTTCTAGTTTTGCTTTCCTCATCTCTTCCACCAGCTCCTCTTCCTTCCCATTTATAATTCTTGTGTTCCAAGTTCCATAAGTCGTAGTCCGTTCCAGTTCGTCGCCTTTAGAATCAGTCCAGTTTTCTCTCTTGTATTGCTCGTAATCGTGATTTAAAGCAAACAGGTGATTGGCCTGTTGTGACTTTGCATGGTGGAGGGGCTGCCTCCTTACGGCCTCCATGCAGGCCACCCTCCTCCTTTTTTATCCGGGCTTGGGACCGGCATAGGCGGAGTTTGATGGGTTATAATTAGGATATATATTGTTTTCAATTCCAAATACTATGAACAACTGCCGAGATGAGAAAGTGGCATCATATTTGTCAAATCATTGTAAATAGGGACAATCACATTTATGCATATACGATAAATAAATAAATAAAAAATTTATTAAAAAAAAAAAACGAACAAAATCAAGAAGACACTCTGAACAAGAATAATATTAAAGTGGAGGGGTGTAAATGCCTCGTGGTTCCAGTTATATAACTGACTTTAACAAGTCTAGTGTAGTTCCCGAGGTTCTCTGAAGAGACAAAGGAGTCGTCCACATGCGACGTCACGCAAATTTTTCCAATTTTTAACCCCCCCCCCCCCCACCCAGGCGCCCCCCTCTTTCCATAGAGTCACAAAGAACTATACACTCCCCCTTTCATGTGACGTTACAAATCTGCCCCCCCCCCCCCTATTTTTAAAAATACATAAACGATAGAACGCAGTCGAATGATAGGAAACTATACGGAGCGATACAACATGGTCCAATCTGTTCATCAGAAGTTGTTCCCCCATCGATCAAGTATTACGGCCCCTTAATCTTCTTTACACTCTTATGGGGGCGGGCCCACTTGAGTCATGACTCCCAAGTGTCAGCCCTGTTGTCATTGCAGAGAATTGAACCCACTCCATCTTGGTTGCAGCTTTCAACTTCACTCTTGTTTTTTTGCCAGCCGGGAACAATTGAGAAAGTAACCCTTATGTTGAAAATAAATTACTGTCATGAATTCCATAGCCCGCTGCGGTTGTTCCACAGCCAGCACGATGCCCTTTCCACAGTTTCACGGAGTCTCATAAGTGCCCTTGTTCTTGACTGTCCTTTCACACATTAACTACCGCAAGCCGCTGTCAGCGGCTCACAAATTAATCACATTTGGACCGCAAGCCGCTCAGAGCGCCAATCTAATTTTAGTAATAAAACGAATGAAAAATATACTGAAACACTCTCTGATCTGGTTCGAGATTTTAAGTTGCCACCGGAGAACAAATTCCCAAAGCATGGTTGTTGTTGAACACTGGAAAATTGATATTATGTTCATATTTTTCAGCGTTTTGTGTTAGTTACCAATTAGTGTAAAACTTTTTACCGTGGCAACTAGTGATAGGACTACAAAAAATGCGTGTACATCTCGTCTAACGGCTGAATAGGATAGAAACGTGTTTCAACAATTGACTGATAGATCTAGCGACGAGGACAAGAGTGAAAACGATGTGCACATTGATTGAAATTGTGATTTTTATAGAGATGGGACGCAAGCAGTTATAATTGTGAAAATATTGCAAGTCCTCGGCCATCGGAGGGCCGTTAAATAGCAACAACCTCTACTAGAGTTACAACCGGTGTTTATTTAATAGTACATTCATTTAACTTTAGAATGACCTGTAATTCATAAAAATCTGTAAACAATTACGAAAACTACAGCTTACTTTGTGCAAACATCTTCAGGGTGAAAATGGGACAAAAATTTAATTCGGCCACAGTGTGTTTTTTAATTCGGTAGTTAATGTGTTAATACCCAAGAAAAATAAAATACAAAAACCCATAAATATACTGTTCAAAAAAAGAAACGCATAGCTACTGAAGGCACACACATAGCCATAATTTTGACATCCAATAACTTTTTAAATTTAATGAATTAATTGTTCAAATTGCACACCAGAATACCTTAGGGTTCAACCAATCAATTGAGTTGTTTTGCATCTGGGTCACGAGAGTTTTTTTTAGCGTACGGGCTTTCCCGTTAGTATGGTGTGTGGCCTCCTCTTGCATCGATCAGTGACTGGCATCTCTTGGGCATGGATGCGATCAGTCGTCTGATGTGGGCCTGTGGGATGGCTGCCCACTCTTCCTGGAGTGCCTGGGACAGATCACGACGATTGGCTGGAGCAACGTCTCGGCGACAAACACGTCTATGCAGCTCATCCCACAGGTGCTCAATCGGACTCATGTCTGGAGACAGGGATGGCCAGGGAAGGGTGAGAATGTTGTTGGCAGTCAGGAACTGCGTGGTCAACCGTGCACAATGGGGTCTGGCGTTGTCCTGTTGAAACACAGACCTTTGGGCAGCCAAAAGTGGAAGGACATGGGGTCGAAGAATTTCATTGGAGTACCGTTGCGCATTCAAGCCCCCTTCAATGTGCACCAATTGACTCCTTCCGTTGTAACTGGTCATTCCCCAATCCATTGCACCTCCACCACCGTGCGGCGGAGCTTCATCAACGAAATTTTGGGCAAAACGTTCATTTCGCCTACGGTAGACCCTACGCCGTCTATCATGACGCTGCAACAAAAAGAAAGATTCGTCACTAAACCAGACACGTCTCAATTGATTGTCAGCTGCCCAGGGACGATGCTGGTTGGCCCAAAGAAGTCGATTTGGACGATGGCGGCGCGTAAGGACAGGTCCTCGGTGAGGTCATTGTGCCCAAAGTCCAGCGTCATGCAGTCTATTCCGGACAGTTTGATCAGACACATGACGACCTGCAGGCAATGACTGGGCAGTTGAGGAAGCTGTTGTAAACCTGTCTCTGAGGTGACGAAGCCGAATAAAGCGATCCTCCGCTGCTGTTGTCACTCTGGGTCGTCCACTGCGATGCCGGTCTTCAACTGAGCCAGTGGCTTGGAACCGGTGCCAAAGTCGACTGATGGTACTCTGATGCACGTTTAGATGCCTGGCAACCTGACTTTGACTTTCGCCTGCATGCAGTCGGCCAATAGCAATGTTCCTTAAATTTATCGATAGAGACGCCATAAATAAATGTCTGCTTGAAAATGAACTGAATTGTTTTTGTGTAGCGTCATCCTTTTATAGGGTTTCAGTTGCGTAGTCAGTGAATAGTGTTCACCCAAATTTTGTTGCTTTCACGTGCGCGCAACATGAGCTGTGGTCAAAAATTGCGTCATAAACACTATTGACCACTGCGTTGTAACGATTACAAAAACGAACGCAATTCAGGTCAACACGTGCATTTGACACTGTAAAGAACATTTGAGGCTGGTTTTTATATACCCTAGCACCAAATTTTACTTACAAACTCATAAAAACGCGCCCTCGGATAGCTATGCGTTTCTTTTTTTGAACAGTATAATAATACGTCTTACAAAGAGAAAGGACAAGAAAAACCTACGTTACGGCCACAAGGCCTTCGTCAGGGACAGACAAACAAGAGACAGGAGGGAAAGAAAGTGAGAATTAAGTGGAGAACATGAAACTATAGAAATAAGAGAAAAATACTCCCTTATGTGTTGTCACATGTTGGAGCAAAGATGGCTGCCATCTTTGCTCCAACACATAAGGGAGTATTTTTCTCTTATTTCTATAGTTTCATGTTCTCCACTTAGTAAATGTAGAGTTGTCATTGTGTAAATCCACAAGATGCTCAAACACGATGTTCCTGTCCTTTAAAATGGAATCCTGATCCTTTTCTGGCTGTCTTCTTGAGGAGTTGAATTTCACAGTGCCGTTCTCTCAAAAGGCGTTACGTTCGTTATAAGGCAACATTCGGCCCATATCCAGATTGCTACAATATGACAAGGCTCCAATCAGAAATGTATTTTTATATCTCAAATGCTAAGCCAATAGCATGCAATTTGCGTACATTTTGGTGGGGTCTATTCACCCTACCTCTCACGGAAAATTCATGCGTGATATCCGCAAGAAAAATGTGTTGTTTACAAGTCGCCTTTCCATATATGGTATGCCAGCTTACCGTGTATTATCGATCATGTTTACATTCACCACCTCATAATATATCACAGGTAATCTCTTTCAAGATAGATAACTATTCTCATACAAGACTTGTCCGTAAATGGTTATGTCATTTACCCGGCTAGCCAACAATCAACTAACTAGTCAGACAGGACTATTATAAAGTGATAAGTTAGTCGACTGTGGATATCCCAAGGTTTATACTCCCTTATGTGTTGTCACATGTTGGAGCAAAGATGGCTGCCATCTTTGCTCCAACACATAAAAGAGTATTTTTCTCTTATTTCTATAGTTTCATGTTCTCCACTTAATTCTCACTTTCTTTGCCTCCTGTCTCTTGTTTGTCTGTCACTGGGGCCTTGTGGCTGCAACGTAGGTTTTTCTGGTCTTTTCTCTTTGTATTACTATTTGTGTTTTTGTATTTTCTTTTTTATTCTACGGTATTACCCCCGTCTTACGGCAGTTGTCCTCATATACTCTTTAAAACCCAATAGTTTCAGTAGATCATACATTGAGCTAGCCATTAAACCTTTTGCACCTACCTCAACAGCCATGACTCTTGCAGGGGAACCTGTCGTATCTCAAGTCCGTGACCAGATCATTATACGAGTACTTGGCCACTTTGAACGAGTGTTGCTCGTCTAATCAGGATTCAAACAGCACGGTCAGCTCAATCTTTATAATCTGGTGCGATGATGAGGAATGTAGCACTATATCTGGCCATCTTCGAGATCTGATACTTTCTGGATATGTTCATCACCCAGGTAGATCAACTGTCGTCTCCCAGTCAAGAATAAATGGTAAACTGCTACTTGGTTTGGAATGTGCTGACTTTCCTGCTCTCAGATAGTATGTATTTGCGGTACTCGGTCTGACTTTGCTGTTTGCCTTCTGTCACGGGATTTCATCCCCTGTTCTGCAGTTATGGTCCAACAGTGGCCAAAATTTAGAGTATACAATGAGGGTCTTTAAAGGTATCTACTTTTGCTCAAGATTACTCTTGGTAGAGTTGTAAATATCCGCCTAGGCCGGTCCCAAGCCCGGCTGAAAAAGGAGGAGGGCGGCCTGCATGGAGGCCGTAAGGAGACAGCACATCCACCATGCAAAGGTACAATAGGCCAATCATCTGTTTGCTTTAAACTATGATTACGAGTAATATAAGAGAGAAAACCGGACTGATTCTAAAGGCGACGAACTGGAACGGACTACGGCTTATGGAACTTGGAACACAAGAAGTATAAATGGGAAAGAAGAGGAGCTGGTGGAAGAGATGAGGAAAGCAAAACTAGAAATCTTGGCTATTACGGAAACAAAGAAAAAGGGACAAGGAGTCATGGATCTCGATGGCAACACGCTGCTATACAGTGGTGTACCCACATCTGAAAGAGCTAAAGGGGGCGTGGGTTGCATTGTGGCCAAAAACCAGAAAGATAGTATCAAGAGATGGAACTTTGTCTCGGAGCGCATTATGGTTGTAAAACTAAAAGAAGGAGAAACCATAGTCAACCTGGTCATAGTGTATGGGCCAAATGAGGATGAGAGAGCAGAGGTCAAGGGGGAATTCTTTAATCTGCTTCAAAGGACAGTGGATGACTGCCTAGATGAAATTATCATGCTCGGAGATTTCAATGCCAGAGTTGGAAATGACCATGCTAGATGGGGTGGAGTTATCGGAAGATATGGAGAAGATACTCTCAATGACAATGGAAAGCGACTCCTTAGATTCTGCAGTGAGCAGAATCTGATCATTACCAACACAAAGTTCCCCCATAAGCGCATACATGCATACACTAGGTGTGAACCAACAAAGAATGAGAAGTCAGTGATCGACTATGCCATTGTTAGGAGGAACTCATTCAAATATGTCCGGGATGCTAGAGTCTGGAGGGGGCCAGAGATTGGAAGTGATCACTACCTGCTTACAATCAAAAGAACAACTGAAAGAATTGCTCAGCCTAGGAACTGCCCAGCATCACGTAAGAAACCAAGTAAACGAACGGAAGAAATGAGCATTAAAGACCTACAAGCTGAGAGAGCCAGAAATAAAGACCAGATATCAGGGGCTTATTGCTACAGCGGTGAGAAACACAGAAGAACAACCTGATGACTTGGAAACCCTGTGGCTTAAATTCAAGGACATCATAAAGACAGCTGCTGCAGAAGCATGTGGTGAAGTCCGACTTGGGAACAAGAGAAAGAGGACACCTTGGTGGACAGAGGAAGTCAAAGAGAAAATAAGAGAGAAGAAAATGGCATGGAAACAATACTTAGGAGCTAAAAACACAGCAGGACAAATAGAGAATATGTGATACTCAGAACAGAAGCAAAGAACAAGGTGCTAGCAGCAAAACAGAAGTCCTGGGAAGAATTTGGAGAAAAGCTAGAAAAAGATGCGCAAGAAAACCAGAAATTGTTCTATAAGACCCTAAAGAACATGAGGAAGGAAAAACAATGCCCTCTCAAATTTATAAAGGACAAGCAAGGCAAATTGCTTACTGCCCCAAAGGAAGTAATGGAAAGAATATTTCTCAGAACTCCTTGATGGTGAGCAAGGTCAAGCATCAGAAATGCTAGCACAGAAGAGGAAACAAATGGTGATGAAGATGACATAAAGATGGAAGAACTGAAGGCAGCACTGGAGAAAATCAAGATGGGCAAAGCAGCAGGGCATGATGGTATAACACCAGAAATGGTTAAGTACATGGGAGCATCAGGCGACCTATTACTCTTAATTAAGGGTCCTACAGGCAGCGTGGTGCAACAAGACCATACCAAAGGACTGGGAGATTGCCATCATAACACCAATTTTCAAAAAGGGTGACAATCGACAGTGTGGAAACCATACAGGCATATCCCTTCTCAGTGTCCCTGGTAAAATCTACTCTAGAATCCTAGAGCAGAGACTCCGACGCCTAGCTGAGCCACAATTGGATGAGGTCCAATGCAGATTCCGTTCAAACCGAAGTACTCAAGACCTAATCTTCACACCCAGACAGCTTAGTGAAAAGGCCCTCGAGTATAAGAGTGAGATCCATCTTTGTTTCATAGATCTGGAAAAGGCATTTGACAGGGTCCCCTGGAGCAAACTTTGGGACTGTTTGGCAAGGAAGAACATTCCAGCACTTCTGATTCCTGCTATACAGAGCTTCTACAAGTCTTGCAGAAATTATGTGAGGACAGCAAACCATAAGTCAGAAGAGTTCAGGACCACCACTGGTGTAAGACAAGGTGATATCCTGTCACCTTATCTTTTCATACTCCTCATGGACGATGTTACCAAGTCATGTAAGGAGAGAACAAGAAAGTATTCAGTGGGGTACTGGAAGATGAGACAGGTATGTATTTCAGAGCTGGCATTTGCTGATGATGTTGCCCTGATTGCTAAATCAGAGGCACATCTCCAATCCAACCTGCATGTCTGGAAGGAAGAGCTGGAGAAGAGAGGGATGGTCATAAGTAGCTCTAAAACAAAATCCATGGTGATATCACGAGAAGAAAGAAGACATCAGATTAAGCTGGGAGAACAGGTCCTGGAGCAGGTCGACCACTTTAAATACCTCGGAGCTATTATAGACCGAAAGGGAGGCATCAAAGAAGAGTTGGCCACTCGAAAAGCAGGAGCTGGGAGACTTTTTCAGGCCATAAATCGAGGATTCCTCAGCAAGAGAGAGAGGTTGGTAAGAAAACGAAGATGGCTGTATACCGCTCCACCTATGTCCCAGTCTTGACATATGGATGCGAGTCATGGGCAATGACTACAACCCATAAAAGCCAGATCCAAACCTCAGAAATGAGGTATCTGAGGAAGGTGGTTGAAGTAACAAGAAGAGACATGGTCCGCAACCAGAAGATACGTCAAGGCCTAAAATCCCACCCCTGCAGACCCAAGTAGAACAGTCCCAACTGAGATGGTTTGGCCATGTCTGCAGAATGGGAGAAGATCGGCTTCCATGACAAGCATGGGAAACAAAGAGCCAGGTATCTAGACCCCCAGAGTCCGTTGGGAGGACAACATTAAACAATCTTTGAAGGACCAAGGACTAGAATGGAACCAGGCCAGGAGGAAGACAGCTGATAGGATAGTCTGGCGCTCTCTCTTCCAAACCTCTACACCTCACGGTAGAAGGGGAACGACTAAGTAAGTAATAGTTGTAAATAGAAAGATTTAAAAATATAGGGTATTCACCACCAACAGTAACACCTGATTTTAATAATGAAACACCCATCACCACCTTGCCAATAACTTGCGATGAATTCACGCTGGACGAGATCAAACAAGCCGTTAAAAGATTAAAAAATTTTAAAGCTGCTGGAGTTGACGAAATTTCAGGGGAAATGATTAAAGCAGTTAATGACAACAACCTCTTGAGAATTTTAGATATTATAAATGAAGTATGGAGAGAAGAACAACCACCACAACAATGGAAAGACAGTATTATTGTAAAGTTACCGAAGAAAGGTGATCTATCAGACTGTAATAACTGGCGTGGTATATCTCTATTATCAGTACCTGGAAAATTATTATGTTGCATGATGTTAGAAAGACTTAAATTGCATGCTGACGAAAAGAACTCCATATAGCTTTGAATTTAGTGTTGAGTCATTGGGCCAGTATATCTTTCTTAACTGGTCATACAGAGGACAGTCCTGTAGAACATGCTCAGCAGTTTGTTCGTTTAATCCACATGTGCACAGTGGTGAAGCAGACAATCGTAACTTGTGCATGTGTTTATTCAGTTTGTTATGCCCTGTCCTGAGTCGAAAAATAGTTATCTGTCCCTGCCGGTCGAGAGTGTGATAGTCGTCTTTGGGTTGGTTCTGTTCTCTTCTTATAGTCTGGATAGCTCTCTTTTTCTCAAAGTATGTGACTTCATTATCTTCTTGTTCACATTCTCCTCCCTTTTTTGCAAGTTTATCTGCCTTTTCATTTCCGGGTACACCACAATGAGATGGTACCCACTGAAGTATGGTTCTCTTTTTGGCAGCTACCTTGTTTAGTTCATTTCTCAGATGCGGGAGTTTACCACCCTTGAGAGCTTGCAGGACAGACAGTGCATCTGTGAGGATGACTACCTGGTGGCAGTCAGAGTTGGTGTTATAAATCATATTTGCAGCTTGCTCTAGAGCTTGAACCTCAGCTGTATAGTTGGAACAGAATTTACCAGTGGGAATGTGCCTAGTCTCATAGTGGTTGTCAGGATATGAGATAAAGATACCGGCACCTCCATTCCTAACAGCATTAGTTGCTGATCCATCTGTATAGGCATGTATCCATGATTGATCGGGATAGCTTTCTTGGATCATACTCAATGTAGCAGTTCGTTTTTGCAGATCATTATACTCACATCCACTTGTGAGACCACTGACCGACGTATTAATTTGGAGGGCACTGCTGGCCTGCTCCCATGGTACAGGGTATAGGGTGGGCTTCAGTGGTGTTGTCTTCATAGATAGGTCTTCTTGATGCTGTCTTATAAGTCTTTTTCCCCGATGCACAAAGCTGCTACGCTTTAGACGTCCCAATGCCAGATCATCTAGTCTTGCCTTCATTGGGTGCGTTGGCATACTGTTGTACTTTTCCATCTGGATCATGGTCTTTGTGTCTCTTCTATGGGACAATGTCTGTAATCCAGCAACCTTCTGCATCTCTGTTATTGGTGTAGTTTTCATGGCTCCTGTAATGAGCCTGAGAGCTTGATTTTGCACCTTGTCCAAGGACTGCAGATGTGAGTTAGCAGCTGATGACCATGCTGCTGAGCTAAACTCTAAGTGTGGTCTTATTACTCCACTATAAATCTTCTTTAGATTTCGTTCATTTGCTCCCCAGTTGGTACCTGCCAATTTTCTGAGTATGCCTAGTCGTCTTCGGGCCTTTCCTTCTGCATTTTCAATATGCTTATTCCATGTAAGCCTTTGGTCAAATGTCACCCCAAGATAGGTGGGGTAGCTTTCTTCCTTGATAACGGTTGTCCCTAGGTGTATGTTAGCTGATTTGTCCTTGGGGGCGAGGGAGAACAGTGTTGTGGAGGTTTTGTCTGTGTTTATTGTGATAAGCCATTTCTCTGCCCATGACACTAGCATGTCTGCTGCCCGCTGCATTCTATAATTTGCTGTGGTGACATTTTCATCAGCCCACCAGAGTACTAGGTCATCTGCATATAAGGCAGCTTTCACTCCTGCAGGGAGATCTTTCACCAGGTCATTGATGTAAACAAGGAAGAGTGTAGGGGAAATTACTCCTCCTTGAGGTACCCCCTGATGGAGCAACACTTTTCTGCTCTGCAGACCGTCAAGAGTGACTCTAGTTCTCCTGTTATGCAAGTATGACTGGATCCATTTCATCATGTTGCCTTGGATTCCACCTCTCCCAAGTTTTGCAATGAGGCCATCTTTCCACACCCTGTCAAAGGCCTGCTTGAAGTCGACCCAGATCGTTAGGACCTTTTTCTTCTCCTGAAAGGCATCTTCTATTGCTTGAGACAAGTAAGTAACTTGGTCTTCTATACTGTAGCATTCTCTAAATCCAGCTTGTTCCGGCACCAGGATCTGCTCAGACTCTAAATACCATTTCAATCTGTGGTTGACTATTCGCTCCATAGTCTTCCCAACACAGCTTGTGAGACTGATTGGCCGGTAACTTGCAGCCTCGGTCTTACATTTCCCTTTCTTTAGTATGGGTATTGTGATGGCTTCTCTCCATACTTGGGGTACCGTTCCTTTCAACCAGCTGTGGTTGAATATCTCAAGCAGTTTTGTCTTTGCTGCTGAGCTCAGATTTACTAGCATTTCGTTGCTGATTTTGTCTGGGCCGGGTGACTTTTGAAACTTAAGCTTGGAAATAGCCTTCTGTAGTTCTCCTAGTGTGATGGGTTCCCTCATTGGGGCAGGAGTATCTGTCTGTCCCATGGTTGCCAGTATTTCTTTTCTTATCTCTCTCTGATGGTCTATGTTAATGGGTAAGTTGCTTTCTGAACTGTATCTTCTAGCAAACAAGTCTGCAGCTTGTTTTCCTCTGAAAAGTTTGCCACCTTCATCCAATGTGATAGTCTGCCTTGGTGAGGAACGCTCTTCATTTAGAGACTTGACTAATCTCCAAAGTTTCCTGCCGTCTTTCTCAAGGTTCAGCGATGCCGTTTTAGTTCTCCAGCTTTTCCGTTTTTCTTCTAGCTTTGTTCTCTGAAACTCTGCTACAGCCTTTTTCCATTTGTTGTGAGTTTCAAGTGAAGGCTGAGACTCTGCGTTCTTTCTAGCCTTGTCCATAGCTTCCTGACGTTCTTGGAGTGTGCTGGACCAGTATGGTATGTAGTTACGCCGGCATCCTTTGGGAATGGTTTCTTTTGCAGCTTGTAGTATGCATCTGTTGAAGTCTTTTACCACTTCATTAATATCTCGGTTCTGTACCTTGAGGGTAGACAGCAGCGTGTTCACCTGATGCCTGAATAAACCCCAGTTGGCTTTTTTGTAGTTCCATCTTGTAATGGCTGGGCCTGTACTGAGAGTTGCACTCTGGACAGTAAGAAAGATTGGGCGATGGTCGCTTCCCCCTAGTTGATCTCCTACTTCTCTACTAATAGATCCAGCTATATCTGGTGTGGAGAAGGCAAGATCTGGTGTTGAAGTTGTGTGCCATCCTCTGGAGTAGAAGGTAGGAGTATCTGTGGCATTATTGACTAGGATTAGGGAGTGATCATCTTGCCAAGTTTCAACCTCTTCACCTCTGTGATCCAGATGGTTATAGCCCCAGCTCTGGGAGTGGCTATTAAAGTCTCCAACTGCTATAAAGTTGGTGGCTGGTACCTGTATAGAGCTGAGACTCAGAGGTTTGTTGTTCGGACAGTAATAGTTCAGGAGTTCTATTTCCATCTTGTCTACCTTTATCTGCAGCAGCTGATATTCTGCTCCATCCATGAAGGTTTTCCTTTCGTGTGCAGGAATGTTATTCCTTACAAGAGTAAGTACTCCTCCTTTTCGTCTATCTTTTCTGTCGGATCTGAAGCATTGATATCCCCTTATTTTAAAGGTTTGATCTGCTTTCAAGTGAGTCTCTTGGATACAGCAAACACTGACTTGCTTCTCATACAAGATGTTTTCCAGCTCTGTCTTTTTGCTGTATCCAGCCTGCTTGCTGTTCACTCCCTCTGCATTCCAGTGCATTATGACAAGTGGCACTCTGGGTTTCTCTTTTTCTGTTTTGTTTTGGTCAGTAGTTCTCCTCCGCCGTCTGCTGACTCCACAAGACGGTCTAGAGGGTCCTCCAGTAGCTGAGGGTGGGCTCTGTCGAGGCTCAGAGCCCGGCACTGCACCTGCCTGGTGGAGCTCCACAGGGCGAGCACCAGAACGAGATTTATTTGACGGTGTACTCTCCATAGAAAAAAAAAAAGCGAGTTGCATGATACTGTGGTTTCCGGTGCGCCTTCTGGCCCAGTATCTACGACTTTAGCACCTGCTCAACGGGAGAGTGGGCTCATCCCTAATCTGTTTATGTTCCCAGTAGTAGACTATTCGCAAGCAGCCTGGGGGTGTCACTGCTCTGCGCGGACCTTGTTTACCGAGGCGGCGTCCGAGCTCGTATGGTGAAAATATGGTTGCGTTATCTTCAAAATAGCCCTGTCTTTCCCGTGGCTTTTCTGCCATCCTGCAACTTTGAGTTAGGGAGTTCTGAGCTCCAGTCTCTTTCCCAGGCGTTTTATCCTGGCCTGGCACGCATACAGAGGACCCCACTTCTGGTTCTAAGTTAGCAGTTGGGGATAGGTGGGGTAGCACACTGTGCATTCCCCGTCATCCAGGGGGCTCTCCAACTATGCAGAGCTTGCACAATGCTGTGCTCTGGTTTTGGGCTCTCCCAAGGAATCCTCACGTCCTGCACAGAGCCACTTCCAGATACCCACCACCTGCCAACCCTCCATTGTAGAAATCTCCTGCATGCGGCCATCCAGTCAAGAGCCAGTATTAAGTCTGGTGCCCAAGTGATCCCCCCAAGCTCAGTGTGCAATGCTGGGTTCTCATCATGCTGCAACACAGGGGGGATTGTGATGCTCAGCCATCTCTCTCAATTCTGCACCGATAAGTGACATCAGGGACTTAACTGTGCCTCAGTGCTGGGAGGCCCCGTTTCCGGGTACACCACACACAGCCAATTGAGGCAACGGTCGCCGTGGGCGTGATAGACGACAAACAGTGAAGAATGAGGCAAGAAAGCATTTAACCCATGAAGTGGGGGTGGATTGGTGCAGACCAGAGCATGTACCACTCGCCGGTGGGTTCTGCATCTACACCTATAGGGTTCCACCCACTCCTCAGCCCATTTAGTCTGGCCCCTCACCCAGGACCTGTCCGGCTTGGGTGACCCTGCCAGGAGTAAAACTCCCGCCGGCATAGCTCCCGGGATCATTGGGGCGCTCAAGCTCTCCAACCACGGCAAGGTAGGCTTACATGTGGAGAGAAACAGGGGTGAAACAAGGCTGTATTATGTCACCACTACTTTTTTGGAATAGCTATTGATTGGGTTATGAGAAACTATACCCACAATGAACAATTAGGTATAAAATGGACAAATGGAAAATTCCTGGGGGACCTGGATTTCGCAGATGATGTAGCATTCTTAAGTTCAACACCAAGACAATCCCAAGAAGCAATAAATAATTTGTGTCATCTCTCGGTTAAAATAGGTCTCCAAATAAATGCCTCTAAAACTAAAGCTATGAACTTTTCTAACGAGACCTTTGATATCATCTTGAACGGGGAAAAACTACAGAAAGTTGAAAGTTTCAATTATTTAGGCAGTAAAATGACTCAGGATGGTGACACAACAAGAGAAATCCATACTAGAATTGCTTTGGCAGCTAGCGCCTTCAATAGATTATCTAACATTTGGAAATTACGATCATTGAATATACATACCAAGCTTCGTCTGTTTAATTCAAATGTTATCTCAGTGTTAACATACGGCTGTGAGAGTTGGAAAATAACAAAATCATTGGAGAACAAGCTGAATACATTCGAGAACAAATGTCTTAGAAAACTCATGAACATCAGTTGGAAAGAATTCAAGACTAATCGACAAATAAGAGAAGGCTCTAGGCAGAAATATGTCTCCGACTATATAAGGAAAAGACGATGGTCATATATCGGTCATGTCCTACGAATGCAAAACAACAGAATACCACTACAGGCGCTCACTTGGGTTCCTGAGGGTAAGAGGAAAAAAGGAAGACCAAAAGAAACACTCAGAAGAACAATAATAAGAGAAGGAAGAACGTTGGGCCTAAATAATGTGCAAGAGCTAAGAGGAGTGGCGTCACAACGAACAACCTGGAGAGCACTGGTTTCTGCCTTATGCGCCGTGTTTGGTGCTTAAAGAATTTATTATTATTATAGGATTTTTCAGAAATCAAGCACAATGCTGAGGTTCTCCAAGCGGTCGTGAACTTTGAATCTGCCCGCCCCTTCTTGAAGATAAAGATATGTTAGATCGTTTCTGAGCCCCCGTGAAGTTGGGGAATTGAAAAATGTGGAGTTTTTCTTCACAGAAAAATTGTTACGGTGGTTTGATGTAGTGGTAAGAATTATTTTTGCTATGGCCTGGTTAAAAAAACAAAAAAAACTTAGCTGGCCAGATGTTGAAACTGGTTTGCTGACTGTTCGTCAATTATTGACTTCTGTGGTGATGACACGTCCCATACGTAGTTATGGGGGTAACCGCTCCGAACTTCAAGGCAAGAATCTTCACAACCCGTCAAAGGCAGGCATATAGCGTAGACCACAAGCTCTTGATAAACAGACTCGTATCAAGCTGGTATCACACACTAGTATCTCCAGCTTGTACCACAAACTTTAGAAGAAAAAGATGTCTCTGCTAAGTATTGGTTTCCTGACACTAGTCAGGCGCCTTCTCGTTGTCACTTCCACTGACCTATTTCTGTTTTTCTCAGTAATTTTACCCTACCTGAGGCCGACCAAAAACAACCTGGCGGAGGACTGTGAAGGCTGAGATGCAAAAAATGAACCAGAGTTGGGGCACTGTACGAAGGATGGCCGCCGACCGAGCAAAGTGGAATCAATTTGTTGTTGCCCTACAAGATGCCACTAGGCGTGATGGCCCCTGACTGCTTTGACGGTCGGCGGCTAAGGATCAAAGAAGAAGAGCATCAATTATAAACACAGTGGATTGGATGAAAGATTATCGCTACTCTCTGTTATTGTGATGAAACAATAAATGCGACTGAACAGCGGAAATCGACCCCTGCCTAATTTAATGTGTTAAGGGGGTAAATGTGTTACAACATTTAACTCCACAGATTCAGGTCTCAATATGGGTTCAAACGAAAGTGACTGATTACCTTAATCAGCAAAAGATGGTCGCTGAAGTCCCGACATGACAAGAATTGAGGGAAGGGAGTGTAAACAATAATTAAGTACCGAGAATGAGACGTGGCGCAATAATGTTGGCGATAAACATGAATGCTAGGCTCCTTCCCTTGTAGTCCATTGACATCATCTGGTATGTGTTCTGCCTGATAACATTAGCAACCCAGCTGGTACACGACAGATAACACTGCCCTTACCTGTATTGAAAAAAAAAAAAAAACAAATGTGAGGCTATCGCTCACACCAAGTTTGGCCCTATACTTCTCCTTTTTGACAATCAGAAGATAAACTGCGGATGTACTTTAGGTATGGCATGAATGTTATGCAACATTGCCGGGAGTGGACGAATATTTGAAAGCTTTGGCGACAACACATTAAACTGAAGTTTTGTTATGAGTTACAAACATGAGTCATCTATAAAAAAGAAAAGATGTCTTCCCTTTCCTGACCGATAGGCTTCTACACTTCTTAGGTCAAATTAGTTAACCAATGCAGACAAAGCAACAATCTATCAGGTAAAATAGTGTTAAATTAATCAGGCTTTTACAAAGATCTTCCCTTTCATGTGCAGAGTCTTAGTACTATACAGAGCCCAATGTTTGCTCTACCCAACTCAAAGAACTTGCATTCCCCCCCCCAATATTATAATTGATCACACCAGCCCGAATACTATGTTTCAAATATATTGTCTTTGGCCCTATGCCAGGATGGTGATAACATACTATTGTTTCATTTTTTAAAATCTAATTGTAATCAATAGTACATATACCTACAGTTCATTTTCATATTCATTCATAACCCTCCACTCCCAAAGGAGCATAGGCCTTCAACAAACACATGCCAAGTCCTCCTGTCCCGTGCCATCATCTCAAGTTCTTTCCATGTTCTCCTCATCATTTTCACCTCTGTTTCCAACTCTCTTCTCCATGTACTTCTTGGTCTTCCTCTGCCTCTCTTGCCCTGGGGGTTCCAGAACAAGGACTGCCTTGTAATGCTATCAACAGGTTTCCTCAGTGTGTGTCCTATCCATCGCCATCGTCTTCTTCTCATCTCTTGTTCCACTGGCACTTGTCTAGTTCTTGTCATCAGTTCCATGTTGGTAACCTTGTCATACCATTTTAATCCCTCTATTCTACGCAAGCATCCATTTATGAAAGTCTGTAGCTTTTGGTTGTTGTCTTTGTTGTTCTCCATGTCTCAGAGCCATACAATAGGACTGACTTCACATTTGAGTTGAAGATTCTTATTTTCGTGTTGGATCCGATTTCTCTTGATCTCCATATATTTCCCACTGCAATGAAAGCTCCTCTTGCCTTTTGTATTCTTATTTTGATATCGCTGTCTGTCCCTCCAACTTTGTCTACATTACTTGCCAGTGATATAACGTAATGATTCTACAATCAAAAATAGGTTGTTTTCTTCAAGTTCAAAAGAAAAAACACAAACCCTGTTATCATTACCTGCATTTATTCTCATTATCTTTGTCTTTTCCCTGTGTATTTTCAGACCCAATTGCTGTGACCTCTCATCGAGTGTTTTCAAAAAGCATATCGGATTTCGGTTATAAAAGAAAGAAGAGTTCAAGTCCCTATCAGCAAAATCCAGATCATGGGGTCTGCCTTAGTCAGAGTCCACTGGATTCCATTTCTGTTGTCCTTGTTGTCGATGATCTCTTAGCCCCAATCGTATTGCCAGCCAGAAAAGAAAATGGAGACAAGGAGGCGTCCCTGTCGCACTCCTGTTCTTATCCCAAACTTTCTGTAAGCTGTCCTTCCTTGAAGAACTCTGCAACTCTGTCATGTCTTCTTATGTTTTTCTTTATTACAGTTAATGATCTTCAGGGGAACTCCATAATGCCTCATCAATTTTTCCAAAGTGATTCTCTGTGATACACTTGTCAAATGCCTTTCGAGGACATGTCCACAAATCCGATGTATAGTGGTGAATTCCATGTCCAGACTTGCTTGTTCGAGTAAACTATTATTGGTCAAAGTGGTATTCTGGTCTGTACAAATGATCGTGAATTTTGTCGAAAGCGCTGCTTGTTCATCTCTCAGTTTCTTGTCTATGGACTCTTCTGTAATCTCTCAAGATAATCGCTGTTTAATACTTTTCCTGGCACTGATAGTAACATTATTCCTCTATAATTGTGCTGTCTTTGTAAATTTCCCTTCTTAGGCAACTTAACCAGAATACTTCTTCCTTCATTCTGCTGTTGATCTCTCTTCCTTTTCCCAGACTTTACCAAGTAATTTATATAACATCTCTGTAGCCGTGTCGATATCTGCTTTGATGGCCTCGCTGGAATGCCATCAGGTCCAGACGCTTTTCCATCTCTTAGAAGCTTTATGGCTTTCTTTATTTCTTCCTTCGTTGGTCTTTCACCGTTAATTTGGAGCTTTCTTCTGCTGGCTGGATGTCCGGCGGGTTTTGTGGAGCTGGTCTATTGAGAAGGTCCCCAAAATATTCTGTCCACCTCTTCATTTGCTGCCTCTGTTATTGCTGAGCATTTCCCATTCTTGTCTTTTATGAGGCAACTTGTTTGCTTGTAATTCCCTGTTAGCTTCTTTGTGCTGCTATACAGTTCTCTCATATTTCCTTTGGCTGCAGCATCTTCTGCCTCTCTTGCCAACTCCTCAATATACTTCCTCTTGTCTCTTTTGATACTTCTTTTTACTTCTTTGTTTGCTTCTGTGTACACTTACTTCTTGAGCCTTGGCTTTGGAACTTCAAAAGCTCCTTTTGCAAAATCAACAAAACTCTGCTTTCTTGTTTTTTCTGTCTTTTATCTTATTGATGGTTTCTGTTGTTATCCATGCTTTTTGTTGTCTTTCCCTTTTCCCCAATATTTCTTCACATGTCTCCTTCCATATAGTTTTGACTTGCTGCCAATAGTCTTCTGTATTATCTACATCTTCCAGCTGTTGGAGCACTTGGAATTTCTTGGATACTGTAACCGCAAATTTGTCTCTTGTGGAGTCTGCTTAGCTGTCCCTTCATTAAACTTTGTCTATAATTTTGCATTGTTGCATATCTCGTTGAGTTTGTCCATGTTTTTACTTTGGCTATCAGATAGATGGTGATCTGATGCCACATCTGCTCCTCTATATACCTTTACATCCTGCAATGATGATCTAAACTTCTTGTTTATGCATATATGATCAATCTGATTTTCTGTTCTATGGTCTGGTGATATCCATGTTGCCTTGTGTATTCTCTTATGTGGAAACATGCTTCCTCCTATAGCCAGCTGATATGAAGCACAGAAGTTTGCGAATAGCTCTCCATTTTCATTCATTACTCCTAGCCCATGTTTTCCCATGACTTCTTCAAATCCAGTGTTGACTGTACCTATCTTTGCATTCATGTCACCCATCAAAATTGTGATGTCTCTTCTTTTTACTTTATCCATAATTTCCTGTAGTTTAGTATTGTTACAGAGTAAATATTAGCAAGGGGAGGTGATCTTGTAAATGTTAAGCAAATAGATTCGATTACGGGTTATGGTGCTTGGTTAAGCTGATGTTAAGTTAAAAATGTATTAGGGGAATTCCCTCGTGTGATCGAGAAGTTTCCAAGTGGCGAACACTGGTCAGTTCAAATCGCGGAGATGTTTTTTTTTCTGTGAACTGTCTTGAGCTGTGAGTAAGCTCGTGTGACTAGCCCATGCAATTATCGAGACTGAGTTGTGTTTTTTAAACAACCGAGTCTCGTGTCTTTTTTGGCGGGTCTAGTGTGTGAACTAATTGCATTCTGTTTTTGGGTACCGACGGGAGAGGTCGGTTCTACAGTGTGTGTTTTGAGAATGCCTGCGCAGTGCAAAAGTTATAAAGGCCATATTATTTGTGTAGGCCTATAATTTCTGAATTTATTGGAGAATTGTATTTGTGAGTATTTTTGATGAGGTAAGGATCCAGGACATTTGTTTGAATATATAAATGTCAAGATGAGTGAAGGCGAGATTACTGCAGATTGCCAGGGAGTGCAGTCTTGCGAGAAATTGCCGAAAGTATTCACCATTGATGTAGTTAGCACGGCGAGGATGATGTCCGTTGGCTAACCGGATCTATATGATATTTGAGAAGGCAATTGTTATCATTGAAAGGATCCACACATACATTAAAGCACCAAGGTTGAGAGCGTCTTTGATGAAGCATATTTGAGAGGCCATTATTGTCATTGACGGCGAGGATAAACCGTTGCCGGGAAAAGGGATCCATTGTCCGTTTATTGTGATGCTGATGTTGGAAGCATCGTTGGAGAGGCCATTTATTATTTACATTAGAGCGCCAATGTTGAGAGCGTCTTTGATGAGGCATATTTGAGGAATTCATTATATAAGCACGGTGATGCCGACCGTTGCTGAGAGGATCCAGTATTAATGTCATTATATTAGCACGGGGATGCCGACCGTTGCTAGACGGCCATTTATTATTTACATTAGAGCGCCAATGTTGAGAGCGTCTTTGATGAGGCATATTTGAGGAATTCATTATATAAGCACGGTGATGCCGACCGTTGCTGAGAGGATCCAGTATTAATATTAATATTATTATATTAGCACGGGGATGCCGACCGTTGCTGAGAGAACAGTAGTAATATTATATAGCGCTCATGATTATGAGAAGTGGAGATGTGACTATAGTACTTTCTTGTTGTGAGTTATGTTTGACTATGTGTAATTATATAAACGTATTGTGACAATAAATTATGTTAACAGTACACCTGCCGTTACACCATTCCATGCCTCTGATGTGTGTATCTGTGGCGTGTGAATGCACCACGCACACTCACTACAACATTTAACACGGTAGGAGAACAGTAGGCGTGATTATAGTCACGCATGACCATAAATAGCCATTAAACTATTAAAAGGAGTAATCATCAGAGTGAAACCACATTTAGTAACAGTGGTGGTTTTCAGTTTAGAAGGAGCTTACACCTACGTATTCGCGTAAATAGCCTGGGTGGCGGAAATTTAAGGTCAACAAACAGATTGAATTCAATAGCAGGATCTCATATGTAGCAGTGGTATGTTAGTCTTACAGAACTTGATATTTTGACATTCGCGTAATATAAGAATTACTGTTCTGCTCTGTGTGGGCGTATGAACAGTGTAACCATTAAGGTAACACCCATCACCATTTAATCAATCTCCAAGTCAGTCAGATCAGTAATAATAAGTTCATCAATAACTTAAAAGGAATCTTCACCACTATCTCCACGCACTGGCCCAAAATTTCTTCTTTACAGTGGTAACTTTCATTTCGGTTACAGTGGTGGGCCGGTTTGTTTGGCGGAATGAAACCCATGGAGTTCACGTGATAGGAGAGCCTTGTGTAGGCGTGGCTTATGTATCCTCACATTGTGTCATGGTCCTCGACCTAGTTGGTTAACTGTGTCCAACACGGTAGAATATAACAGTGGGAAGTTGACATGTTGTTAGTAGACAGTCAAGTTTAACTAAATGTGAAGTGTTTTGAAGAGTCGTTTGCAGATTGTTTCAAGTCAACAGTTACAGAGGGTGCTGTGCTGCGTTTCCTGTATGCTGTACGTGCTGATGCTGTGTTGAGCGCATTCTACACTTTGGCAAGAACCTGAAGAGATGAAAATCTAGTTTGTGTACCTTTCTGCGCTTGAACGGTTTTATCTGCAGAACTTTGTGATATCTGGTGTGTCGGCGGAAGGGACAGAAGAATATTAAGATAAGTGATTTTGTTCTGTGTAGATTGTGCCACTTTTCTGCATTTCAGCAAGTCTGCCTATACTATCCATCACTTATTCTGTTGATAATTGTCATTGTGTTTCGATAATTATATCGATTGATGAAGAATATGGTGATGCATAGATAATGTATGTTATATATAGGTACTATAACAGAAGTTGGTGTACAGTAATTAAGAAATAATTGCAATTTCTTAAAAAGATAATTGGCTTGTGGAGGTGAAAGTTTAATTGATACATATATAGTTGTCTAAGTAAGTAAGTCACTATGGACTATTATACAGATGCTGATGAAAAAAAATACCGTGAACTATTAGGATTTGGAGACCGTGAGCTGACTGAGTCTGAAATAAATAGATTGATATGTGAAAAGCTAATTCATGAAAGTGATGAGAGGTATAAGAAAAGGATGCTAGAAGAGAAGAAGCAATTGGACATAAAACAGAATACCCTAGAGCAAAGGGAAGGTGTCATAGAATGTACTGCTGAAGTAAGTGAGTTACACGAAAAAGTATCTAAACTAACAACTGATTTAGGTAAATCAAACTCAGAACTTGCTAGTACTCAAACAGCATTGAGTGTAGCATTGTGTAAGATCAAAGAGTTAGAAACTCAGGTTAAAGATAACGATAGTGAAGTTAGAAATCTAACTCAGGAACTTCAAGAAAGGAGAGAGATGTATGAGAAATTGAAAATTGAGAGTAATGAACATGAGCAAACTTATATAGAAATGCTTCATGAGGTGATGAATGATAAGATGATTCTCAGTGATCAAATTAAGGACATGAATATGGTACCCCTTAAGAAGAATGAAGAGATTATGTATAATGACAATGATGATATTAAGATTCAGTCTCTACAACTAGAATTGACTCATTTGAGAGCAAATAAAGAACAGTATGAGACAGAGACATTGTTAGAATTAACGGCTGAGAGAGAGAAGGTCGCTAAGATTAAAAATTTGCTAGCAGAGGAAAGCTGCAAGGTTTTAAGAGTTGAGATGTTAAACAAGAAATTAAGTGCAGATATTTCACTTAGAGATATTCAAATTTCAGAAGCCAGAGTGAGATTGGATGGTCTACTTGACATTCTCTTAAAGAAAAAAAGGTGGTCTTCTGTCAGTGTTGACAGTGAAAGACATAAAGCAGATTCTAAAGGCAAGAATAATGGACAGAAATCTTTCCAAGGGAAATATAACTTTCAACGCAATGCCGATAATTCTTGCGATATTGGTTCCTGGCGGCAAGCTAGCAAAGGAAAATCTACAGTATTAGATAACCCTGTGGATAACAAAAGAAACAATAATAAATTTGAATTTAAGTTGTTAAAAACAAACAAGGTATTAAGTGAGAACCCTGATGGCTTGATAGCAGTGAAAAAAGATCGAACTCCTTATTCTAGGAAAGAAACATATTTTGGGAAAAACAATAAAGATATTGTTAAATCTTTTGGTCATACCCAGTCAAGTCAGTGTGACCCATTTCTTAAACACACTGCCACAAACAAGGAAAAAAATACTTTTGATAGGAGATATAACCCTGAGGTTAAAATGTACCAAGGGATTTCTTCATATAGTAATGTTTCTTTGCCTAAAAACAAGGAACAATTTGACAGATCACAACATCGTGATTCTAAGAGTATTAGAAATTATAGTGGAAATAATTATGTGAAAGAGTGTCAATATGGTAATAAATTTGTTGATAAAAAGCCATTTCTATCTGGTAGATATTTTTATCCAAGAGGAAATGCTAATCGTAATTATGCTAACTGGGATGTGAAACAGTACAACTGTGTCAATAGAACAAATAACAATGTTCTTAACAGCAATTATAGAAATTGTAACAAGGTTAGCTGTACTCCACATGAGAGCAAGGTTGTTTACAAGCAAAGTAATAACACTATTGATTGTCACACTAGCTTCTTTCACAGACTCTTCTTTGTCATTAGTTGGTGCATAACATTGGATGACATTTACATGAATTTTCTTTTTAGCTGTTTTGAAAGAAGCTGTTATTATTCTGGGTCCAACAGCTTCCCATTCAATTAGTGCTTTCTGTGCTTCTTTAGATAACATAAGAGCTACCCCTTCACTGTGGTGTGAACTTTCGTCTTCATGTCCTGAGGACAGCACCAATTCACCTGTGATGAGTTTCTTCCTGTCTACCCCCTTCCACTTTGTTTCACACATTCCCAGAACCTCGATTTTGTATTCCCTCATTTCTGCTGCTACTTGCGCCACTTTCCCTTGTTCGTTTAATGTCCGAACATTCCAGGTGCCAAATCTGGAAGTTCTCCTAGAAGAAAGAAGGTTAGTCAGCAACACAGACTCCTTTCGGCTTTCTCTGTGTTGGATCATACGCCTCCCCGCGAGAGGACCTTCCCCTGTCTTGGATGGCTGTGTTTTATTTTCTTTATTTGACTTGTCCATATTTGTTGAAGTTTTTTGTGGTTTAAATTTTTTTTTACAGGATGGTGTAACCGGCCCCATGCCCAACCCT
>JAMPIV010012282.1:0-124372 GCA_024509875.1 Oreohelix idahoensis
ACTTCTGTCTTCGACGCTTTGGGTTGTTCATCGGTCGTGTCACTGGCCGCGTGGTTCGGCTTCTGAGAGGGACCGGCCCCGACGCTAGTAGTTGGAGTAATCGTGCTCCCCTGCTGACTGTCTTTGTTCTGTGAAGGTACTTGTTTGATGCTGCTGACAAGTGTTTGAGGGCTTCTATAGACCTTCCTCTTTTTCGCTTGTGGCTTGGTACGACCCATTTTAGTGAATTCCGACGGCTGTGTTCGCCCTGAAAAGGACGCTCGTTTTAGTATAGTGCTGTCTTCCCGTGAAGGAGTGTTGAAACTCCCCTAAGTCCCAGTTCTATATATAGCGCCGTGTCCGCCCAATCGGAAGCACGGTCCAAATGTGTGTTTAAGAATCAAAACCTAAACGTTTTTCAGCTTGCCAGTATAATGTGACTAAGTTTAAATATTCTATATCTAACTTATTACTGGGCCGATTTTAATTATTTAAAGCTCTAATAAAACTATGAATTGATCTCTATCGTTCTGGCTATTAATATTTTAGTTAGCCCAGTGCGTTTAGATCTGTGCATACTTTAACTAACTAAATTGGGGATTATCCTGAAGTAAAATTATCATTAAAACTGATTTTTCTCTTTAAATAAATTACTATTATGAGGCCGTCTTTGTACCTACTTATTAAGTAATATCCCAGATGTTATAATAGTTATGTATTTCCCTGTATATATCGTTATTCTTTAAGAAATAAAATAACTCCTTCCTATAAATTACACAGAATAGGCCCTTTCTGTCAAACATAAAAAGGTTTCTTTATACATACTAGAAAAGGAGCGTCCTGATTGGCTATTCTATCGGTCCATTTATCCTATAGTGAGCGCGGTAAATATGACCGTGTTGTTAGACAGATTCAAAATACGACATTTATTTCGTAATAAGTCACTAGCACGCGAATATATTAGGATTTTTTTCTTTAGCTTCATGTACCGTGACAACGTTAAAAATGTTACTTTTTAAAACTGCAAACCGACAATAAATGCAGCCACTATAACCAGCGTGGTCTTCAAGTCTTTAATAATAAGTCACAAGTGGAGTCTCAAGTCCCTAAATACAAGTCTCAAGTCGAGTCCCAAGCCAGTAACAATAGTTTAGAAGTCGAGTCTATTTTTTTAAAAATATGTATAAAAGACAGTGTTTATAATCACAGTCGTTTTTATTCGAACAATTGGACCAATCACTATAGATAATAATGAAAAATAATAATCTGTCTTTTTTTTTTTTTAGTATTTTATTCACTGACTGCTTTTATTATATCAGTTTAAATAAAACCGGTTTTTGGGTTCTATGTAAACGTGCGTTATGAAGGAAGGCGGCCATGTTGGTGCGTCAAAAAGTCCGAGTCGAGTCGCTAATTTAAAAAAAAAAAACGAGCAGAGTCGTTGTGGTGACTTTATGTCCCACTCGAGTTCGAGTCGATGAATTCGAGTCGACAACACTGACTATAAATTTGAGGGCCAGTAGTTTCGTAATAAACAATCGTTTTAAATTATCGTCATCATTAACAATGTTGTCACGTAGACAGTGACTTAATTTATTTTTCCATCTCGTCTCAATGTTATTACTCTTTAATGTTCTGTTTTCCTAGACATTTTGTTTGCTACCTGTGTGGCCCAATTGTTTTCTCCTTCTCAAACCCCACCCGAGGTTGTTTACGTTCGAGCCTGCAGCGGTCAGCGAACGATAATGTTACGTCAGCACTCCTGGCCTGATCAGAAGAACGTCTGTTACGCTTAAGTGTTAGAACGAGCCAAAGACGGTTTCTGTGAAAGAAACGGTTCGTTAGCGTCGGGTACCCTCTGTGGTCCGAACAGGGGAATTTCTCTGGTCGCTTTAAAACGTTTGATCACAAGCGGCTAGTACCCTTTGAGGCCTGGGTAACGAGTTTGATCTGTTTCAGGGGGAGATAACAATCGCGGTCCGTTTGTGGGTTGTTTGCCCTTAGATGAGCAAAGAGCACATAATATTATGATTGTCTCTCTGGGGGAATTTTCGCAAAGTTGTTGCTTCTGAAACCTTTGTCTTACCCGGTATTACGCATTACGCCGATACATCTGTAGAATCAGGCTATGCAGGTGTCCCGGGTAGAATGGTTTGTAAGCTATAAGATTTGAAATTTTACTACGTCAAACACACTCGTGAAGATATTCCTGGCCCGAGATGGACCATCATGAGAATTAGGCAGACTTTAACAGAACTAAAATGTTAAGGCCTTTCTCTAGTCATTTTCGGGGTGAGTTAACCTATCTTATAATATGATATATTCATGTTACAGAGTTTTATATTTATATCTGATAGGGAGGTGACTTCATCTAGTAATTTAATTCAGTGATAGTGTTGTGCCGTATTCAGCCTTAATTAAGTGGTGTTTAAGCTGTTTTTGGTTTATCATGGGTTAAATGTTAAACTTATAATAACACTCACTAGGCGTAGAATAAGTCCACAGATGCTTATCATGGGTTAAGAATAGGCATTAACTGTCATTTCTGTAAGATAACGTCAGAGGTGGATTATTCACTTAAACACTGAATTATAGGAGATAGTCGCTTATTCCTTGTGGATAGATATTTTTAGTGGCTGGGGAGAATCATTTTAAGCTTACTTGTGTAGCTAGACTCTAGCCATAACTTTCACAAGAGCAGCCACCAGCCATAGGAAACATTTTACCTTATGACTCAGTCACAACTGTATTATAGCAAGAACATTGCATTTTCTTTGTACTCATTTTGTGGAATATTAATATATTTCCCCAAAGGGACATACGATTTATTTGTGTAATGTCACATGCTGTAATCTGCTTATGTAAATTCATTTAATGTTGTAAGATGAATAACATAACCATTCAGCTGTATGTTTATTTTGGAGAAGAGGAGTAGATTTTGCTGTTAGAACATGTTACGGACAGGTACATGGATGTACAATAGATATTAAGCCTATGCGGGCGCGTGTTGATAATTGATATTTTTAAGGAACAGGAGACATGGTTAAAGACAGCCCTAAACTATCATAGCCATAACTACAATAAATTTAATCCCATAGTGGAGCGAAACTTTCTGTATAAAGTTAGTGTGATTTATTATTTGCTTGATGTAAAAGGGTGTCTCTTTTTGGTCTCAGTTTCAGGGGATACCGAATTGCTAGTCTAGTTTCCAGTCAGACGAAGAATGTCACCGTCTCTTCGTTCTAGAGGGATTCTGAGAATATCTAGCCCCACGAGTGTCACCTCAGTACCTGAAACAACAACCCTTTGTCAACGCCATTTCCCTCTCACGGGAGTTCAGCTCACGCATTGTGAAATGAGCCAACGCAACAATCTGAAATCGTCTATTGCAGTAGTAGTTCCCTACTCGCCTATTGGATTACCAGTCAGAGCATTGCGGCTTCCAGAGTGTCATAACCGCCCAGCATGTCTATAGCAGAATTCAATTCACCAGTCGTTGTGTGCCTAAACGGGGCACTCAGCCAAACCACAGTCAAGCCAGCCAAAAACCGGATTTCATGCCAATTCTAGCGCCGGATAAGAGCGCCTTGGGATCAGTTGTCCTGAAGTGACCTAGTCCTATTGTTGATCTCTGGATTATGTAGAACCTCGCCCCAGGAGCGGCCAGCCAAAAGATAGACAGAGTTCCAGCCCCACTCACGCGATAAGGGGAGTCACCAACGATGGCGCCTATACAGTGATTTTATTCAGGTTAATTCCATCACCGATGGAGGATATATACGAAAAAACCACTTACTGGAGCTATTCCATTGGTCCCCGAAAGCGGACAGGCTGTCGCTAAGTTCATTCAGTTGGTCAGCAGGAGATAAACAGCGTCCCCCAGCCCACCTCGCGCCAGTAGGGGGGAGTCACCAATGATAGTACCAACAAGGACAGTTTTGTAGGCTTAGTCCCTCACGAAGGATCTACATATAAGACACTGTCTGGACTATTTCATCTGGTCCCCGAAAGCGGAAGGACTGACACGCAGTTTATTCATTTTGGTAAACAGGAGGTAAATAGAGTCTTCCAGCCCAACTCGCGCCAGTAGGGGAGAGTCACCAACGTTTAGTACCAACAAGGACAGTTTTGTAGGCTTAGTCCCTCACGAAGGATCTACATATAAGACACTGTCTGGACTATTTCAGCTGGTCCCCGAAAACAGAAGGACTGCCTCTCGATTATTTATCTCTCTGTGTTCTACAGGTTCATGTCGGTGGTCTGTGTGTGTGTTTGTTGGTGTGTTTTGCGTATTTGATGACTATTGATGATTATTGAGATTGCTGATGATTTTTTGATGTCATTTATGATGGTATGATGAGATGCATTATTTTCATGCTTGTCTTCATTTAATAAAGTTTACTCATTTATTAACGCACTGTTCCCGACCCTTTCATCCATAATTAACTTGGTTTAGCTCTTTATTAGAATCTCTATGTATGATAAGAGAAAAGAGTGAGAGCAGGAGATGCTTAGACAGTAAAAGTGAGTTGAGGCCTGGAGAGAGAGATCATTTGAATAAATCTTCTTCCAGGTTGTCTCAAGTCCATCTCCTATTTACACCTTATCTAAAGTGTAATCTATAACTCTGTCAGTCCACTATCCCTTGTCGATTTCACTATTAATGTCCAACTCGACAAATACTCTACACTTTACTCAACCACGACAAATGTGAACATCAACTATCTTTGCTCTGTTGGGTGTCTATAAAGGTAAAGGCTGTCCCATAGCAAGTACTGACGTAGGGAGGTGAAGTGTTAGACACTTCGCTATACGAGGTCCAGCTTCGAGAGATGGGCTGACCAGTTCCCTTCCTCGACGCCTTTACCATCCCTAACTCAAGAGCAGAGTAACATACCCATTATCAGCTGAGTAGACCGGAACGGTTTCGCCGCCGTGTTTCGAACCTTTGCCGCGAGAGGTTAGCCCTGTAACCACTCTGACAACCGAACACTGGGTGACTATAATAATATTTAATTGTTTTGAGATCTTCTTGAAAACAAATATCATGTTCCGGAAATTTAGTAATGACTATTATTTCGTAGTTCTCGTGGGTCTCTGCTGGGACAACAAAAACAACAACAAAAGTAAGAAGTATTGCTCCCTCGCGCATGTCGTACACGGCGGCTAATATGAGGTTGTGCATGAAGCTAGCGGCCTCATCGCGAAAAGTAGAAGTTGCTACAGAACCTACTGTTGCAATAACATGTGAATGTTTAAGTTGAAAAAAAAAAAACCAACACAAATAGTAATACGTCTTACAAGGAGAAGGACAAGAAAAACCTACGTTGCGGCCACAAGGCCTTCGTCAGGGACAGACAAACAAGAGACAGGAGGGAAAGAAAATGAGAATTAAGTAGAGAACATGAAACTATAAAAATAAGAGAAAAAAAAACTCCCTTAATATTAAGTCCAGTCACATGTGAAGCAAGATGGCTGCCACTAAACCGGAAAGAGGAAGTTGATAGTACATTAAAAATAAGAAATAATGAAAACAAGGACTGGAAAAGAGTGAGAAAAAAGAAAAAAGTAATCAATAAATAATAAATAAAATAAAAAAATAAATAAAATAAAATATAAATAAAAAAATAATAATAATTAATAAATTTAAAACAAATAAATAAATAAATAAATAAAAAATAAATAAATAAATAAATAAATAAAATAAAAAATAATAAAGGAAAAAATAATTTTAAAAAAAAAACTTTTTTTAATCAAATAAAATAAATAAACAAATTTAATTAAAAAAAGTGTAATAATAATAAGTAAATAAATAAATAAATAAAATTATTAAATTAAAAAAATGGTAATTAAAAAAAAAAAAAAAAAAAAAAAAAAGGTGATCGCATCAAAGTAGAAAGTCATAATACAACTGGGACTCGATAGAGAAAGGCGTCTCAGACAAAAGAATGTTGGGTATTCAAACCGTGTGGTTTGAGGCAACCCATAAGATGGATGAGGCGTTGTGAATGTTTAAGTGAAGATTTCCTGCGAGGGGACCAGATGTAGTAGTAACTCCATGGTGCATGTGGAACAAAAAGGCAAATGTTGATGATGATTATTTTGTACGAGATTCTTTGTCGCCCTTTCTTGCTTAAATGGCCAGCCGATGCGAAGGACGGTGAACTGGACGCCGCCATATTGTGACTCCGAGTGGTGTATTTTGCGTGTGATGCGGCGTGTTTGCACATAGCATAAATTTCGTGAGCATGATTTATTATGGAATTAGAAATTTTAGGCATTATTTATGATACCTCGTAATTGTAACCTGTAAGATGTTGAAATTGATATGTTTTGTTCATTTTAGTTGAAATTTGTTAGTTTAATAGTCGGTGTTTTAAACTGTGTCAAAGTGATAACGCTCACGTGTACGCGCGAATAACGATCGGGCAAAATGGCTGACATTGTTCCACTATTCTTCCCCTTTACCAAATGGCCTCCTCAGAGACTTAACAGAACCACTTAGGGGTTTTATTGTCTATAACTTTAACAATTTTTTTTTTTTTTTTTTTGGGTGTCTTTTTGTAAAAGGTACAACGAATTAAAACAAGCAAATATTATTTTTATTTATTTATTTATTTTATTTTATTTTTTTAAAGAAATACAAATGGACTACATTCTTCGATGAAATATGCAACTCTGTTGTTGTACTGATGAGGGCGATTAGTGGGTCTGTAACGCTGGCATTCAAGCCATTTTGGCTATTGGTTATATCGCCCTATCTGTTTTACTGCAGCACTTAGTCCCTCTGTAACCGTGTGCTGAAGACACTGTCTTACTGCGGTATCTATTCCTGCTATAACTGCGTGCTGTAGACACTGTCTTACTGCGGTATCTATTCCTGCTATAACTGCGTGCTGAAGGCACTGTCTTACTGCGGTATCTAACCCGCTATAACTGCGTGCCGAAGATACTCGGTTACTGCAGTACTTCGTCTCTCTATAACAGTCTGCTACATACACCGTTTTATTGTGGTACATAGTCTCTCGATAAATCTGCTACAGACACTGTCTTACTGTAGTACCAAGTGCTTCTATATCTTTTCACTATATAGTAGTCTGCTACAGACACTGTCTAACTGTAGTAACATAAATAACACATAAGGAAGGGAAACCCGAGGCCTGTAAACAGTAAATTAATATTAGTAAATTAATATTAGACAAACATAAAGGTATGTTTTCAGGCACTCGTAAGAAATAAAGAAGTAGAACACTTGGACAACAAAAAAACAACAGACGTGAGTGGCTTACCCAGGGTTCGAACCCCGTACCTTCCGTACGACAACTCCGCCTAGCTATCAAGCGAATCACACTGACCCCACGGCCAGCTAGGCATCCCCAAAAAAAGATGCTTTACTGGCTATTTATCAGTAAGAAACACAAGATAACACCGGAAGTATACAGCCCCTTAATGACGCAATCACTTCTGTTGTTCTCCTATTAACAGTATGTGTCAGTCCAAACAAGACAAAGACCTTGATACTGATTCGCTTGATAGCTAGGCGGAGTTGTCGTACGGAAAGTACGGGGTTCGAACCCTGGGTAAGCCACTCACGTCTGTTGTTTTTCTGTTGTCCAAGTGTTCTACTTCTTTATTTCTTACGAGTGCCTGAAAACATACCTTTATGTTTGTCTAATATTAATTTACTAATATTAATTTACTGTTTACAGGCCTCGGGTTTCCCTTCCTTATGTGTTATTTATGTTCATACAATACCAGAAACCTACCCACTGTTCTATACTATTGTCCTTTAGTCTTCTACTATTTACTGGACCCAGTATCAAGGTCTTTGTCTTGTTTGGACTGACACATACTGTTAATAGGAGAACAACAGAAGTGATTGCGTCATTAAGGGGCTGTATACTTCCGGTGTTATCTTGTGTTTCTTACTGATAAATAGCCAGTAAAGCATCTTTTTTTGGGGATGCCTAGCTGGCCGTGGGGTCAGTGTGATTCGCTTGATAGCTAGGCGGAGTTGTCGTACGGAAGGTACGGGGTTCGAACCCTGGGTAAGCCACTCACGTCTGTTGTTTTTCTGTTGTCCAAGTGTTCTACTTCTTTATTTCTTACGAGTGCCTGAAAACATACCTTTATGTTTGTCTAATATTAATTTACTAATATTAATCTAACTGTAGTACCAAGTCCTTCTATATCTAGTCCCTATATAGTAGTCTGCTACAGACACCGTCTTACTGCTGTATCTAGTCACGCTATAGCAATGTCCTACAGATACTGAATTCATGGGGCACAGTTTGAGAAACCAAGTTCAAGAACACCTTGTGCAGTACAGACAGGTGAAGTAGAAGGGAAAGAACAACCAAAAGCTACGACGCTCCTTGCAGCAGATTAGAACAAGGATGTCTCCACGTGGAAGGTTGCCGGTAGTGAACTTCCAAAATGTCTGTTGTTTGTTTAGATGGTAGATTCTTATTTTCTCCCAAACGTCCCTTATAGCAAACTTTGATGGCCTATTTCATGTCAAACTCTTAATGTTTCCGTCTGTCGTGCTTGAGTAAGAAAATTCTGGCACTAGTTAGTTTCGGACCGCCCCTATCTCATTTTTTATTTTTGTCTCCACCAATTTTCTCTATAATTGCTCCGAAAAGCGTAATTCTTGGATTTAGTATGTCACTCTTAAGTTGGGCAGGCTAACGTCCCTCCCTTCCGCGCGGGTGAGCGAGGAAGAATCTTTTATCTTTTCACGTCTTCTTTAATGCTGGTCGGCTCATCTTTTAAGGCGTCCCTGGAATCTTTTGTAGCTGATTACGGAAAAATTCCTGGAGCCCTTTGACACCGAGCTAGGTCTCTGCGTGCTCTTTCTTGAAGATGGCGGCATAGTTTCCCGAGTCTTTGACACAGGACGAGAGCCGAACACATAGGAGAACAACGTTGTCTTTCATGTGGCCGACTGTAGCCAGAAAACGCGAACCAAGGTCGTTCGAACGAATGCCAGAATGCCATCCCAGCTTACGTCACTGTTTTCATCCAGGAAACACGGGAGACAACTTTCCCGTGGTCCTTACGTTGATATTGCGTCACTTTATGCACGCGCCCTTGTCACAAAATGGATTGGGGCGACCCCTTCTTCTTCCTAATCTCTGTTTCACTACTGCAGGAATCGGTACATTTGTGGTACGGGTTTTATTGAGTGCTTTCAATTGTCGCACTTTTTTCTTTCTTTCTCTGCTAAGTAGCAGATATTTTGTATCTACATTCTTTCGCTACTTTCAGTGTATTTTATCTTGTCTGTTTATCTGACACTCCTTGTGGATGATAATACTAAACATTTGCAGGAGCGGCTGAGAGAACATTAACCAAGTTGGTTAACCGCAGGCGCGGCCGATATCAGTACACAGATTAACACGTACATCGCCCACAAAATCTGCTTAATCACTGATTAGGCACGGGTGCGTCTCTGCCAAGGTTGTAAAGAGACGGATTTTGTGTGTGCTCAAGCAACAGATAAGACATTACTTTAGTGAAAGTAATAAGTGTTACATCTTACACACATTGTCGTGTGAGGTTACCGATATGTCTGTAAGTTCGCCTGCCCGGTAATCGGATGTTTACAGCCCATTTTCAGAAACGTAATGTTTGAAATGTTGCACTAGACGGGTCATGCACAATATTCAAATCAGATTGGCTGATCATTTGAGCCCCATAACAAACAGGGTGAGGTAAGACAGTGAATATAACCTTTCACATTTCAGTGTTTTTTTTTTTTCACTGTGAGATTCACGCTTGCCAAAGACACCAGACGTGCCAGTTAGAATTCAGAATTTCCATTTATCAGACCGGACACCTTTTATTGGAGTATTCATCAGGACTTACAATTCAGCCCAGGAAATCTCTATAATTTTAATAAGGAAAGCCGCTGTCTGAGGAAACTGAAGGAAACATACGGAGTCAGACAGGGAATTAAAGATCAAATTAACGACCCCAAGTACACGTGTAATAAGGCAACTGTCAGTGCCTTTTATTCATCTGAGCAAAAAGTCTGTGATCCAGGATTGGCGTAAGTTGTGATTTTACATTCTATATTTTATTTCTAACATGTGATCTAACATATATAGGTATATTACCATGTGAATTTTAATTTGTGAAAATCGCTAGTGGATGTCCCACTCATTTGAGGCTAGCAACCTCAGCGTATAGAATGATGATTCATGAACCACCACTGCACGGGCTGGTGATTGCTTTATTGCAAGTTTCGCAAAGAGAACTAAAAGCATAAAGTAGTCCCAGGTTCCATATGGAGCAGGGAGAAAAAGATGAAAGAAATGATATACGTTCTAAGTATAAAACTTACAGTTTCAATTAAGTGTAAATGTCGATGTTAACGAAATGGAAACTGTACCCAGGTACGATCTCATTATAGTAATGGGAGACCTAAATGCGAAAGTTGGAACACATAATAATTATAACGAAAGAGTAATGGGGAAATGCGGCAGTGGAACAGTAAATGAGAATGGGGACAAATTAATAAGCTTCTGCAGTATTAACAACCTGGTCATTGGAGGAACACTTTTTCAACACAAAGAAGTGCACAAGTTAACATGGGAATCACCAAACGGACGAGACAAAAACCAGATAGATCACATAATGATCAATGGCAGATGGAGACATGCACTACAAGACGTGAAAGTAAGAAGAGGCGCAGATGTGGGAAGTGATCATTACCTAGTAGTAGCAAGACTGAAGGTGAAACTCAGAGCTGCTGGACCAGTTGCAGTCAAACAGAAAAAGATATAACATCATGAAACTTAAGGACCCCATCACCAGAAAAGCGTTCGTGGTCGACGTAAAGAGACGATATCTGATTACCAAAAGCCAGGAAAGAACAGAAACCGACGATGTCGACCAGAAATTCAACACCATCTCAACAATAAACAAAGAAAGCAGCAAGTCATGCTTGGGATTCCAGGAAAGAAAGAGCCCAGACCGGATAACACCAGAAACGCTAAACACCATAGCGAAGAGAAAGGAAATGAAAAGAAAGAAAACAGAAGCTAAGTCCTCCCAGGTTAAAGGCAATATATAGCGAACAGTACAAGGAAGTAAAACGTCAAACCCGTGCTGACAAAAGGACATTTCTGGATGACCTTGCAAGACAGGCAGAAGAGGCAGCACTGAGAAACGAACAAAGCACAGTTTATAAAATAACTAAAGCTATCAGTGGAAAACGAGGTGCAAACAACATAACGTTAGTAAGAGACAAGCAAGGAAATCTCATCACCACAGCACAGGGGCAGGAAACAAGATGGGCAGAGCACTTCAGAGAAACACCGAATAAGGAACCACCAGAGACTCAGCTGAATGTTCCTGAGGCTGAAAGTGACTTAGACGTAAATACAGACATTCCACGAAAAGAAGAAATTATCACAGCTATCAAAGGGCTAAAAAATGGAAAAGCGCCTGGTCACGACAATCTGAATGCTGAGCTATTCAAGGCAGACCCTGAACTAGCAGCAGAACTATTAGAACCACTATTTGCACAAGTCTGGGAAACTGAGACAACACCAACAGAGTGGAGTAAAGGAATAATTGTCAAATTGCCCAAGAAGGGCGACCTTGCAGACTGCAACAACTGGAGAGGAATTACCCTCCTCTCAGTTCCCAGCAAAATACTAGGCAGGATAATCATCCAGAGAATGTCAAAAGCAGTTGACCATAAACTGAGGAAAGAACAAGCGGGCTTCAGAAAGAGCAGAAGATGTGCAGATCATATATTTACCCTCAGGAACATTATAGAGCAGTGCTCAGAATGGCAGGGACAGCTGATAACATACCTTTATATTTGTTTCATATTAATTTCATATTAATTTACTGTACATTAACTTTGTTGATTTCGAAAAGGCTTTCGACAGCATACACAGGGACAGCCTATGGAAAATTCTGAGGGCTTATGGAATTCCCAGCCGCATTGTTTCCATTATAAAAAGCCTCTATTCTAACTTTACGTGCAGTGTCGGATCGAGTAATGTAACTTTCGAAGTGAAAACAGGAGTAAGACAGGGATGCCCCTTATCAACAACATTATTTTTGACAGTCATAGATTGGGTGATGCGCCAGACAACAGAGGGCAGTCCAAGAGGTATTAGATGGACAACGTTTTCTACACTGGAAGATTTGGAATATGCAGATGACATTGCACTGCTCGCGCATTCACACCAACACATTCAAGACAAACCGATAGACTGAATAAGTATGGCCAGCAGGTTGGCCTGAACATCAATTTGAAGAAGACAGAGGTCATGACACTAAATGTGGGCAATCCTGAGCCAGTAACAGTAAGGAACCAGAAGTTAGAACAGACAGACACATTTACTTACCTAGGAAGCATAGTAACACCTGACGGCGGAACAAGCAAGGACATTAACAACAGAATGAATAAAGCGAGAACAGCCTTTGCTGTTCTCAACAACATTTGGAAGTCTTCCCAATACAGCACAAACACCAAATTAAGACTGTATGAGAGCTGTGTACTTTCTGTGCTTCTCTATGGTGCGGAATGTTGGAGAGTAACAGAGAAGGAAATGTCGAAAATCTCCTTCCACACAATCTGCCTAAGGAAAATTCTCCGAATCTTTTGGCCAAACACCATCAGCAACCAAGAACTACTTATTCGGAGTAACCAGAAGGACATGCACACCATCATAGCTGGCAGACGCTGGAGTTGGGTTGGCCATGTCCTCAGAAGGGACCCTGATACCATCGCAAGAACAGCTATGCTATGGACCCCCGAGGGAAAGCGAAAGAGAGGCCGACCAAAAACAACTTGGCGGAGAACTGTGGAAGCTGAGATGCAAAGAATGAACCACAGTTGGGGCACTGTACGAAGGATGGCCGCCGACCGAGCAAAGTGGAATCAATTTGTTGCTGCCCTACAAGACGCCACCAGGCGTGATGGCCGCTGACTGCTTTGACGGTTGGCGGCTATGGATCAAAGAAGAAGAAGAAGTCGATGTTAACATATGCACTTTAAAATTAATGGAAGTTTCAAACTTGTCAAATCCGTGTAAATATAAATGAAAACATATTCAATACATATTGTGAACACTTTTCAATCAATGGAAATGTAAACTTATTCTATCTGAGATATTCACCTTTTCATTTAAATGTAATGTGAAGCTAAAGCTATTCAATTTAAATGTAAAAGAAAGTGTTATCCCGAGGGATTAAATTTAATTCTCATCGAGGGTAATTCTGAGATAAATGGGATGGTAGACTAAAGGAAGGGACACATAAGTATGTGTTAGGAAACGCAATACTCAGAAGAGCGTTTCGTTTCTATTCTTTATCATAGCTATTGGCGGTACCAGCAGAAAGTACTATCTCTGGAACAAGAAGGGACAAGTGGCCTACGCTTTAAGACGAAGGACCAACTTTGTAGACGCTCCTTGACATTTCTGGGAAACGAGCTACACCCGACTACCTTGACCAGCGACGAGCGAGAGCAGTGTAAAAATAACCAAACCATCAGAAGGAGCAGAACCTCATTGGCAGCTAAGTTCCATATATAAGCTGCCTAAGTGAACTTTTTTTCATCGTCTCTATTATTCATCAATGATGAAACTTTTCTTCAAAACTATTCAATTATTTTGAAACTTAAAACTTGAGTGATTATTAAATTTTGTTATTTGTAGCTTTACAAATTTAACTTCAATTTAATCCTTTTAAATGTAATGCATGTTTGTCTCAGTCAATGTACTAAATACACTCTAAACTAAGCTATACCAGAATCATAAGAATTCCACTGAGTTAATCAGAGGTGGGGGCTTAAACAAGCTAACATAAATCATTGCTTAATTCTTCACAAAAGTGGTTGGCAGATTCTAGAATTAGCGTGCCAAGCCAAAGCAGCATTGTTTTCGCTTATCTGAATATCTTGTGAAGACTTCTTTTGTGATAGAAGTGTCATTACCCTTCTATCTACATCTCTGCCAAGAGACACCTTCGAAGCCCATATTAGATACTCTTGAGTTTTCGCCACTGTTGGACCACTACTGCAAAGCAGGGAAGGTTAAGGCGGCCAGCGTGATGCTGACAACATCATCCCAGTGTGCCGATGGTCAAGAGAATATGGACCTAACACCATATTCCCAACATGCCCCAATGGGCGTGTAACGGGATCCTCCCTGTCTCCCTGTCTCTAATCGCAGATGTTCGACCACCTGCAAGCTTAAGTCTAATTTAAATAAGGCGACTCACTCTGTCAAGCGCTTAATGTCTCCAGAATAATCCCTGACTTGTAGAGTGGACGCTGCCCAATAGTATTGCCGACCAGCTATATTTGTGTTATAGGAAATTATTTATATATCGTGAAACTCCTATAGACTACCAGGATAAAACTGGGAGACCCATTAAGTCCCAGCTTGGTTTCGCCTTCCCTGATTGGCTACTGCATCTCCGGACTGCTATATCCCTTACAGGATTAATTACTGCAATCATTTAATTGCTTGACAAGCTCGCAATTCACTCATAATTACCCATTGATCGCGGATTCTTATCTACAACTTGGAGAAAATATTCCCGCTGTACCCAGTTCATTGTACCCATGCTCCAGCTGCCACAGAGAGAGAAAGAGAGCCGATAAACATTCCAAGTTCACCTACCACCGGGAACGCACGTCAGTCTGATCCGTCCCACGAACACGCGCAGTGACATTTTGATTGGTCTGTGTCATTCGGTTATAGTAGGTCGCATTGTCTGCACAACCGGATTTCGGTCTCGCAAAACCCTTTGGATTCCGGGTTACCTAACATCTGTGTTACCTGTGGATAGTATCTCCCACTGAAGTCTGTATTTCTTGGATTTACTTTAGTTTCATAGCTCTACGTAGAAGAGAAGGGGAAGAGACTAATCCTCGGTTTGAAAGGCTAATATATCACAGTGGTAAAGGTGATTCCGAGGGACTCAGGGACACAGAGACTTGGGTGGGGGTTGTAGGTTGGGGTCTGTCTGTGTGTGTTTTTATTTTTGGGAAGACAATTTGCTTTCCACTTTCTTTGACTGCGTAGCCTTGTCAAGGTCGTTCTGCCTTAAGAACTGGGAACGTTAGACGGGGAGCAGTCATTGTTATAGTAGGGAATTTTTGCTGTGTGTGCAGGTTTTTTTTTTTTTTGCTGTCATCCTGAAGTGGTGACAGAAACGGATTTGTTGTTGTTGTTGTTGTTGTTTATCGTGATATTGTTGTAATTTGGGTTCCTCTGACTTCGTTCAGGTATAATCTTTATTTCTTTTCCATGAATATACTTTAAATAAAAATATATCTCTTTTAGCGGATCGGAAATCCTTCACTATATCTATCTATTAGTGTTGTATGCGAAGTAATTAATGGTGTGCATCCTTACTCATTATACAGAGATATAATTGGAGAGAGGAAGAGTGAAGTGGAACATCAAAATTGGTTACGAGTGACAGGAGCTGAATGTGTGGAAAACATATCTACTCCTGATAGTTACACGTTCACTCTAAAATTCACATTCTTTACTAAATTCAGATTTTCTATCTCTCACCTCACTCAGACTTTTGTCTCGTCACAGACAACCTCTTTTCTCACTCGTAACACCGCCCCTGAAGGTAAACTCAGATAGTATCTTTTGTCAAACTCTTAATGAATGTGTCCTTACGTCATGGTAAATTCTGATAGATTATTTTCTGGTAAAATCTTCCTCTTATAGTGTCGCTAATTCAAGATAATAATTTTGATTCCCGATATCTGAATATGGCACCAAGTCACCCTTCCAATCAGTACAAATAGAGTAAATTAAAAGTGTCTAATTGTGTGATTGTGAGTGTGTATGTGTGTATTCCCCTTTCCCACAACGGCAGTCTCTCACACCTGTCATGTTGTTAACCAGGGGGAGGAGGGTGGGAAAGCCCAGGGTGTCTGGGACGACACCCAATTCACCATTCATCTGCCATCAGCAATATGCATTACTAATACCTTACACTAATTCGCATATATTCTTGTTTGTTCTTGTTACATACTGTTTCACTATATTGTGGAGTTATCTAGGTCTGTAGATTCTCAACACCTATTCCACAGAGATGGGTGAATTGTACGCCTATAAATAATTGAATATTGGGTATTCTCTGCTGTTGATAGTTCCTACATTTCAAAGATTGGCCATCCTGGCAATCTTATAGGTATATAAGAATTTTAAGAGCGCATATCGTCCAGGTAAAAAGTACAATAGCCAGGGCAAAAGCAGCATAGCATAAATGAAAATCAGTTTGTGTAACAACTCTTTGTCAAGGGAAGTTAGAAGGAAAATTCTTCAATGTTACATACCACCAATCCTGTCTTACGGAAAAGAGTCGTGGGCATTAAGTAAACAAGAAGGAAAAGCACTAGAGGCCACAGAGATGTGGTTTTACAAGAGAATGTTAAAAATACCATGGACAGCTAACATGATTATGGGGATTCCGTGAAAGTTGTCAATGCACAAACGAAGCTTATTAGTAACGCTAGGAGGTAACGATCAGCTTTTTTCTGACATGTTATGTGAAGAAGAAAGATGGGATATATTGTGACAACAGGAAAGATGGAAAGAAAAAGAAAAGAATACGACAAAGCGAGAAGATGCTGGACAGTTCGACATCGTGGTATGGCGAGAAATCAACAACATAATTGATAAAAAGTAATAGATGCAGGAAGTTGTGGATACGTAATCATCTACTATGCCACCAGGCATGGTACTTGAAGAAGAAAACGATTACAGAGAATATGTGACAATATGATGATTTTAAGGAGAAAAAAAATCTGGTCTAGCAATCTGGATCACTAGCGTTTGATGCAATTGTCTCCCTTGGCAAATATTATTAGACTTGGAAACACCACTGCAGGGTTTCTTAAAACTTTATTGTGCCATAGACACATTTGATTGTCCAATGAAGGCTATGGACACCTTTGGTTGTCCGATAAAGGCTATGGACACCTTGGATTGCCCGATGAAGTCTATGGACCCTTTTGATTGTCCACTGAAGGCTGCGGACCGCTTCATGGAAAAAAAAACGTGCATAACAGCATAATTAAAAATGTCACATTATAAATTTAGGTTATGCACTCGGACCCCCTAGAACCCACTCATAGACCCCCCAAGGGGTCCATGAACCACAAGTCAAGAAACCCTGATCTAACGTGGCATTTGTCCACCTGCGTCACAGTAGCATAGTACTTGTCACTCACCGCTCACAGATGTTTCTAGTCTGACATACTGTACACTAGAGACAACAGTGTATGTATGTATGTTTTTTTTTCTCCCACGAATGTCGGTTAGCGCTAACTCTGTATTGTTTACATTTTATTATATTTTTCAACCACTGACAATAACATGGCGTAGCGACGTTACGTGCAACAAGTAGCAGTATTAGTTGTAGTAAACGGAATCTGAGGTTAAACGAAATAAAATTTAGGCATAAAACAAATGTTCATTGTTTGATGGTACAATTTGCTCAACATCGTTGGTGCAAAGAGTCCAAAAATTGCATATATGCTAAAAGAAAACAAGCCCATGCAAATGTCAAACATTAAAAATTCAAATTCTGTAGTTACTGACAGCTTGTATCACGGAATATCTTTATTTAGTGGTCTTTCATTTGTTATCTTTTGCAGCCCTTAAACTATTATAATAACATCGCACAAAATTAACTTTGTTGAACTCTACTTTCATCATCATTACATTTCAGCCACTGTGGAATGCCTTCAACAAACGTACGCCAAGCTATCTATTCTTGCGTCACCCTTTGAAGACCTGTCAGTGCCTTCTTTATCCCTGTCATGTCTGTCTTCAGTTCTCATCTCTCTGTGTGTGATTCTGTGAGTTTTGTGCGCGTGTGTGGTTTCCATCTGTTTCTCTTACCCCGGGTATTCCAAAACAAGGATTGGCTTGTTATGTTATAGACTGTTTTTTTTTCCCCTCGATGTCTATCCTACCCAACGCCGCCGTCTTCTCCTCACATCTTATTGCACCGGCATTTACCTGGTCCTTCGCATCAGTGCCACATCAGTGATCTTATCATACCATTTCAGGCCTATTCTTTAAGCACCCATTTATGAAAGTCTGTAAGTTATCATGTTCGTTGTTTTCTATGTTTCAGAGTCACAAAATAGGATTGACTTGACATCGGAGTTGAAGAATCTGATTTTGAACTATTACTAGGCTGTATGACACGGAGGTTTAAAAAAAAAAACCAAGTAACTTAAAAAGTGAGCTTCCAAATTTACCAGCACCAGCTCATGCTTAATAATTGGGATTCTGAGGGTAGAAAACAAAGAATAAATCTACATTGAATACAGAAAGGAAAGATTATCGCAGGCAATAAATGCTTTGGACTGTGATATCAAAAACAGAATAGACAAGGAAAGAGGAGCTTTCATTGCACTGGGAAATATAAGGAAATCCAAAGAAATAAAGATCAGTACAAACAAGACTTTGATTACGGAAACAACAACAAATAAAGATTAATTTGTGGTTGCCCTAAAGACGCCACTAGGCGTGATGGGAAACAATGGCAAATAAAATCAATTTGTTGTTGCCCTTAAGACGCCACTAGGCGTGATTGGCCATTGTCTGCTTTGACGGTCGATGGCTAAGGATGGAAGAAGAAAGAAGAAGAAGAACAAACAAGAGAATCTTCAACTCAAATGTCAAGTCAGTCCTACTGTATTGCTCTGAAACATGAAGAATAACAACAACAAAAACAACCAAGAAGTTACAAACTTTCATAACCGGGTGTTTGTATAGAATAGTAGGATTAAAATATGATGACAAGCACCAGACGAGGAGCAGAGGAACAAATGGTTAGAAGATGACGCAGGCGATGGATTGGACACATAAGTACCACCCACACACATCGATTCAACTTAACTGATAACATTACCAGACAATCCTTGGTGTGGAATCTCCAGAGCGGGAGAAATCGAGTCAGACTGAAGAACACGAGCAGGAGAGAGCTGAGATATCAATAAAAATTATGAGGAGGACATGGAGACATCATGAGCTTATAGCACGTAACAGGAAGACTTTGCATGTGTTTGTTGAAGGCTTGATCGCATTTGGGAGCTAAAGGGTACTGATTAATTTAGGAAACACAAGCAGTGATTGATATGGCACGTTCTGATTAGAGAACTAGGGCTGTGAAATCCGTGGACTGGAATCCACAAGTATTGATGGATATGGATTGTTCTAAGAGAACTACTGCTATAAAATCCATGGACTGGAACTCACAAGTAGTGATGGATATGGATTGTTCTAGTTAGAGAACTAGTGCTATAAAATCCATGGATTTGAATCCACAAGTAATGATGGATATGGCTTACTCTAGTTAGAGAACTAGTGCTATAAAATCCATGGATTGGAACTCACAAGTAGTGATGGATATGGCTTGATCTAGTTAGAGAACTGGTGCTATAAAATCCGTGGACTGAAACCCACAAGTAGTGATGGATTTCGCCCTTATCCGAGAAGGCTAGGCATCCAATCTCACTACCCAGGAGACCGGGGGGGGGGTGGAAAGTGGGGAGTTTGACATCCTTAGGACCAATGGTTCTGAAAAAAATTTCCATATATTGTATTCCCTCTACTGGGAATCGAACCCAGTTTCTGTAGTAACTTGCTTTACATGATGAGGTTACCAGCCCACGATCAACCACATATTTGTCACTATTACGACATGTTTAAACGAGCATTAGTCTTATTCTTCCTTTATCTCCTCAGATACACCCCCCTCCCCAACCCCGGGAATTACTCGGGGCTAGTTATTCTACTACCAACGGGCTGATCACCCGTTTGCCAGTCACTTCGATTACGAAAACAACAGCAAATGGATTGATTTGCCGTTGCCCTAAAGATGCCAATAGGCATGATGGGAAACAATGGCAAAGAAAACCTATCTGCTGTTGCCCTAAGACGCCACAAGGCGTAATGGCCACTGACTGCTTTGACGGTCGGTGGCTAAGGACGGAAGAAGAAGAAGAAGAAGTTATTCTACTGGGCTTTCTTTTCCTTGGTAACAATCATTTTTCGGCTATTTAGTTGTAGCTATTTTTGCAGTCCGTGTAATCCATTGATGGTTTGGTAGGTCTTTAGTCGACTACGGGCAAAAAAGAAAGACTTTTTAAACTTGAGAAATTTCCGACTAGACTTCTACTGCCGGCATTTAATATTGCGGTGTCCCCTGGATGTAAGGTCCCTTTTTTGTATTCCCAATGAAAACTCTCGAGCTGGCCTACTAAAATATGTTCGTGAGCAGCATGAGATAAGAACGCAATCTATTCTTTGTAAGGTTCATCATTATCCCCACTTCTCCCAACCCCGCTTAAAATTACACACACACATTCACACACATACAGACACACATATATAAATGGTACATCTTTAGAGGGCTAAGTGTTACTAAAGCAGATCTCAAAAGATCCTGGGTTGCCGACTCCTGGTGTAATCCACTAGTGGGCTATTATAAGTGGGGTTTTCTCCGTTTTGCCGTAACACATAATGACGTTATAAGGTTAAGGCAGTCCCAAAAAAGATATTGCCGTAGGAGAATGAAGTGTTACAGCCTTCACTATACTTGCTCCAGCTTCGAGAGGTTGGGCGATCAGTTACCTTCCTCGCTGCCTTTTCCTTCCCTAACCCACGAGCAGAGTCAAGTACTCATTTACAGTTGGGTAGACTGGAGCGTTACGGCCCCGTGTTTCGAACCAGCTACGTGTGCCGCGAGAGACCAGAGCTCTAACCACTGAGTCAATCGGCGATGTAAACTCCATTTTAAATTTACCTATATAAGTGTATGCAAGTGCTGATAGCATTGTAAGGCAATGTTTTTACTGGAATACCCATTGTATTGGACAAGGAGGCAAAAAATCACACGAAGAAGAGAAAGGAAGATGACAGATATGAAATATGTAATGGAGACATGGACAGATCTAGAATGGAGGGCACAGTACGGGAAGGCGTGTCATGTATTTCTTAACGATCTGTACTCCACCTGAAGCTGACAGATAATGATGATAGAAATAATGTCAAAATAAGAATACCGTACAACAGATAAAAGGAGCTTTCGGTGCATTCAGAGATATCTGGAAATTTAAAAAAAAAACATAAAGTCCAACACAAAAATCAGAATCTTCAGCTCATTTGTCAAGGCAGCACTATTGTATGGCTGTGAAACGGAGAACAGCAAAAATAACAACCAAAATCAAATCGACTTTCATAAATATGTACTTGTGTAGAACATGATTGAAATTGTATGACAAGATCACCAACGTGGGATTGATGACTAGAACCAGACAACTGCCTGCTGAACAAGAGCTGAGAAGAAGCTGGCGATGGATAGGACACACATTGAGAAACCGAGATGGATGATAGCCTTACAAGCCAGTTCTTGTTCAGGATGTCACCGTTGGGTTTGCCCAAAGCATTATTTGTGCTTCAAGCAAGGTTTATATGAACGGTGATTTGGTTTTAGTCAAGTAAAAGAGTGTAGAAAAATGGTTTAGGAAATATGAATGGATTTGGATACAGATTATTTGTCTTAGTTGAAGGGAGATAAAATGAGTGAAGGGATACTTTGAGAAAAGGGAGGAAACTCCGCATATTACGGTTGGTGGATAAAGGTCTTGAATTAGGGTTAAGCAGATTTAGTGGGTTCTCAATTGTGGTTGAGAAAATTAGCATGTAACGAAGTTGTAGTAAGCTTTAAAGAAGAGAATATAGAGTTCAGTTAAAACGTCAAAGGGAGATAACGTAGAATTAAGTCCCTTGCAGGTGTTAGTGAGTTGAGGGAAAAATACACACGGGAATAGAGTGAGAGAAGTCTAAAAATAACAGACGATAGTTCACTGAATTCGCTTACGTTGTAAAAGCGTGAGCATATTTTTTTCCAGTGAGTGGAAATAGGGCCGACCAATCGTTTTAGCTGGTAAACAAGGACAGATCAGCTGAGCATTGACTAGAAGTCAAGGGCAGAACAGTTTACGGCTCGCAAGTGTGCGGTCGTGTATTTCTGAAGATGAAGAAACAAGAATGTTGTGCGGTTGCCACAAGTTTGATAAGATCTGTAGAAGTTATCACAGATAGATTAGAAGTGACAAAGTAAACTCATAAGGTATATAGATAAGTTAGGAGATGCTAGTCCTAGGAAATTCGGAGGATGTGATAAAGATTAGTCAGAACAGTATGAGTAAACTAAGAAGTTTCATAGACAGAGAAAAATGCTACTTAAGAGAATTTGTTTTATAATGTCACTAGTGAGTGTATTCACAGGAGAGATTCAGGGAATCACCTGTAAGTATTGACCTTTTATGAATTATTATGCACTTTGATGAACATTTTTCCTGACTCGCAGCAGAGAAATCACAAGACGATATGTTAGAAAAATGAGTAAATGAAATGGTTCTGTGCGAGAAGTTTAAAGAAGAGAAGCAATAGAATGCCCAGGATGTACCAGAGGAATAGAAATACAAAGTACTTTGCATAAAGTTGATCAGGAGTTTTGAGGCAGATTGGGCAAAATGAAATAGAGCTTGAGGAAGCTAATTAAGTACTTTGAGATGAGTACTTTGCATAAAGTTGATCAGGAGTTTTTAGGCAGATTGGGCAAAATGAAATAGAGCTTGAGGAAGCTAATTAAGAACTTTGAGATGAGATAAGCACAAAGGGGATTAAATGCCTACATACTTTTGAGCTACAGAATGTATACTTGAGGTAACTATGATATGACTGCAGGTGTGCTCTATATGAAGAATTACCTGCATCTTTGAAATATATTTATATTACATGTAAATAAATAGAATTTTGTAAGAGAACAAACAAATGCTTGAGTTGATCCATGAAGGATTGTTGTTGAATGCCTGATCATCAATCACTATAATAACTCCACTATACGATTCAGTCACTGATTAACAACAAAGAAGGGTACGAACTAGCCAAGGGTTGAAAATAAGAAGGAAAGTAGTTCATCCAAGAATTGTCAACTCTGGCGGAGAGGGCCAGTACAAAACACTACTAACTTAAAACTTGGAAGATATACAAGGAAACTGGTGTATGTCACAACTAGGCCCAGTAACTGTTACACTATACTAATTGGTGCCGTAACTAGTCTTCAAATAGACGCGTCAACTGTTACACTATACTAATTGGTGCCTTTGGACCAGTTCTCGGATCACCACCACTAGCACTGTTACAAGGACTCCCCAGGGTAAGAGAAACCGAGGGATGACGAAAAGCACATGGAGAAAAGGAACTGGAGATGGACATGAAGGTGATTAAGAAGGCATGGAAAGAAATTTAACGAATGGCACGGGGCAGGAAGGCCGGAAATGAATTTGTTGAAAGTTTATGCTCCCATCAGGAGCTGGAGGGTGATGAATGAATGAGTGATGAGTTATCACTGCTTCCACTACTAATAATACCATTATTATTATTTTTAAATAGTTCTACTATTTATGTGTCATCTACTACCAACATTTACATTACCCCTCCTACAAGTAGTACATTAACAACATAAATATCACCATTATTACTTCCACCTCAACAATTACTACTACTACTACTACTACTACTACTACTACTACTACTACTACTACTTCTACTGCTGCTGCTGTTGCTGGTGCTACTACTACTACTACTGTTACAATTACTACTATTGCTATACACATCTGTCGTACAGATAGGTTTGAGTTATTTTTGGCCCGTCTGAGTAGAGTGGATGGTGAAAGGAACGTGAGAAAGGTGGGAGAAATAGATTTCACAGGTGGTAGATTAAGGAAAAAGATTTGTCTCTGGAATGAGTAAGTTTCTCTATTCCAGCCTATCTACACGACTGTAATTTAGTACAAGGCAACCTTGCCCTCCTCATACATATAAATATAAGTTTAACTACACACACACACAGCTATGTGACAAAAAGACACATAAACGTGAAAAAACTACGGTTAATTGGGTATGGGTCTGACCAACACACGAAGTTAAGTTTCTTTGTTGTTTATTGTCATTAAACTTGACAACACCAATTATCTAAAGAAAAGATCAAAGAAATCAGATTTACATACATATGAAATAACAAAAATAGATGCGCCTATGGAGAAAAGAACCCAAAGTTAATAACTCAAAGGTCGAAGGTTAGCACTATGATACAGAGTAGACAGTAGAGTAAACAAAATCTGACTCTATAGGTACAGTAAAGTAAACAAATTAGGCAAATCCAGAGTTGGTAAAATCTCTGTAACAAAGAAAAATATTCTCTCTCTCTCTCTCTCTCTCTCTCTCTCTCTCTTGCAAACAGTGGCCACTCTCTCACTCTTACCTCCCAGGAAATATTCCTCGGCGTACAACTATCCTGTTCAATTCCCACATTGGCCCCAGTTCATTCTCTAACAAAACTTTTGATAGGAACGCCAAATGTGGTAGTTTTTCTAGCTAACAAATGCTACTGTGAATAGTCGATGTAGGAGTGCTCTTGTGGTTCACAGTTAAAAAGAGGCAAATACTTCCAGTATCGGAATGCGTCTGGTTGCAAAAAATGTTACAATGAAAAATGATGATAACCCTATCGGCTGACTCTATGTTAGAGTGCCGATTCTGAAACAGCGTAAATTTCTGGATGCTTCGCTTGAATACGACTGTCAGAAGTCGGGAATAAATGTTATCTTTTGTACACCCCAGTGGGCTGATAAAATTGAAAAAAAAATGTTGCTGAGTTTGGTAAGTCCAGTTAAATTACTTTTAGTGTCAGAACTGTTCTCATGTATCTTTGCCGCGTACGCTTATAATGAAGATCGGTACCGCTAAACCCAATTTGAGGCAAAGGTAACTAACAGTAAAATTTCCCAGACCAAAACAAACAAAAGAAAAGTCCGCTGGACGCTCTTGATCAGGTCTGCTAGGAATATAAGAAAAACATTTATCGAAAAATACTACTCTTCCATATAGCTATATATATGCACACAGACGGGGACAAGAAGGTCTCTTATCCATTCCGCCAGTCCTGATTAAAGTTAAATGGCACAGGTTTTTTTTTAGCCTACCCTATCGTGCGTCGCTTAGCGAGTGTAGGTTGGATTGAGTTATGCGACTCTTCACCCCCCCCACCCTCCTGCTCGCGGGTTAACGATCAGCGTACAGTGTCAGTTATCACAAACTATCGCCGGTCGATAAGAAGCTATTAATATGGTCGGCGTCTGATAGTTTAGTCGTATGATATTAAATAATAGGCACTTATAATAAATACGCACAATGAACTAAAGCGTGAATTCTTTTCTGTCACTATTAGTCGCGCCTAGCACATAAACCAGTCAGCTAAAACTGCCTCTTCTTGTGTGAGAAAGCGTGTGGTGAAAATTAACATTATAACTGAACGTCTGGTATGAAATAGCTACTCGTTATTTTATTTCACTAGTTTTAACAGCTAGAAAATTAAAGTGAATTATAATGGTAAAAGCTAACACTTTTAATTGGTAAAAGCTAACACTTTTAAACACGTAAGCACTAATTTCTATTACCAGAAATCAGAATGCAAAATCCCCACGAATTGCTAATAACACATTTAACAAGATGGTTCTAGAACTGCGTGCTTAGACTATCCAAAAATTCTGAGTGACAACTAATGCCATGTTTAAGAAAATACAGTTTATATATCATTATATTTCTCTGATCTATAGATGTTGTTAATTTTCGCGCTATTGCGTGTAACGGAGAATCAGAAACAGAGTTACAAGATAAAGGCTTACAGGTCAGTCTTTCGTCGGCGTTGCTAACCGACATCAGAAGAATTCTTACGTCTAACGGGTCTCTCGACGATTTTGCCCGTGAGTCTACTTCAAAGTGTACTCGGGGAATCTTGGATTTCCCCTCGTAGACTTCTGTGTATTTCACGTGCGGTCTGTCAGGTATCGTATGATTGACAGATAAGCTCGCGTGAAAAGACGAGGTAAACAAACCTGATTCGCTACCTGTTATGATGGGCAGGTCACGAAAGTTTGTAAACACTTCGTTTGCTTATGTTCAAAGAAAAGAGGCGGGACGAAAAAGTAGCTTGTGTGAGTAAACACAGGCAGAAAATGCATGGTGTTTCTAGCAAATCATAGAGCGCTACGTGATTACAAAAACTGTCAGATTACTGTAGGCTCTTTTTTCATTATACGTCACACCATCCATTCTAGGTCTCTCCATGTGTTCTTTATCCCATTCTTTCTGTCCCACGAGTGTCTGTTAATGGCCAATATTTATTTTTTTACTGCTAATTTCGCTGTCGTTGTTTTCTGCAGTAACTGACTACTATAAACACAGGGTTGCCAATTGTCCTTTTTTTTGACACCAAATTGCACAAATCTGGCCTTTAAAAAATTGGTTATTGTCAAATAATTCGTATGGCTTTTTGGCGTTTTTTGGCTTTTTTAAACATTGGTTGGTGTCGAAAAATTTGTTTGGCTTTTTTATGTTTTTTTTCTTTAAAAGAAAAATAGATTGGCGTCTAAAAAAATTCGGTTGGCTTTTTGGTGATTTTTTTGGCTTTTTTAAAAAAAAAGCTAAAATTGCCTGGACTGAAAGCAGTATGCGGGTATTTAATTATATCAAAGAAATACAAAACTAAACGATTGAAGCTAATATAAATTGCTACCTATCATCTACGCCTATATAGACATCTAGGCCACCGTTTCAACATGACCTACTGATTATGAGAATTTTTCATAACTGATTGTGAACCGGGAAGGTATGTGTTTGTGGCAGGATAACCACAAAAACGACATGAGCCTGACAAACTGCACCGATTGCATCGGATTGTGCGTAAACCGCGGTTGGTTCTAATAACTCAGTGTGGTCTAGAGGGCGATGAGGCCTATCAAGAAATAGAAAAAGCCAAGGTTAGATGGTTGCCTATGCAAGAAGAATCTCTTAGTCAAGTTAGATGTAGACTTCCCTCAGCGACAGATAGTTTTTCAAGGCCTGTCAAAACCGAGCCATGCGATAATTTTGAACAAAACTTCAAAGCCCCCATTTTCAGAGTTACCTTTTATACATACCGTACCGCAGAAAAAAACAACAGCACATTAGAAGGGCAATGCGGAAAACTAACTTTTGTTAATTGGAGAGAAGAGCCGCAATTATAAAAAAAGATGGACCCCCTACAGATAGTATTCAAAGAGCTCGCCGCAAATGCCTTTACGAGTAATGCTGTAATTGATGTGATACTCTCTCTTGTATCCTCAGTTAAGATGAAGCAAGAAATAGAGTGCAGCTGCATCTACTTGACGCTATTGTAAGAATCAGAGCTGAACTGTTGTTTTTGAATAAATGTTGTAAGGACTTCACTTCATCGTTAACCATGTTAAAAGACTATACTTCTGACAAAGAATATGGCAAAGGTTACAGCATGGATGACATTGATGACCTCACTCTGAAGCTTTTTTGTGATGTGAGTATGAATAATCTATTTAAGCAGTTTGGCTTTTTCGTTGGCTTCTTTCCACAATTTTCATCTGGCAACCCTAGTTTAACACCGTATAAAACAATTTCGTGATTTTAATGCCAGGCGAACTACGAAAAAGCATTCACAAAGAACAGGATGAAGAGCGCAAAATAAAAATTACGCAATTGTCCGGAGGAGAAGCCACACTCAGGGCACTCCCGGACTACAAAGTAATCAATGTCCTGGAGAAAGTAGTAGGCAAAAGAGGCATAATAAGTATCAGAAGGCATCAACAGGAAGTGACACTTGCCCTGAATGATACAGAAAAGACTAAAGCGCTGATGACTGCTCTGGCATCCGGGCCTACAGAATTTCAGCTACCACACCGGATCAAAATCCAAGCAGAAATCTACACTGAAACCAAGAGAGTAGTCATCAAAGGGATAGACACCAGCTTGTCAGACACAGAGGCCCTCAGCTACATCCAGGCCGAGAACCCTCGGTACAGGTTCACACACGCAGAAAGGCTTAAGTCCTGGAACAAAGAAGACACCAGACTGATAATAGTGACTCTACAAGGGAAAACAATCCCAGAAAACATCACTATCCAGAATAGACCTCGAAGAACACATGCCTACATCCCGCCAGTGATGCAGTGTTCAAAGTGCCATGGATTTTCTCACACAAAGAATACGTGCAGAAAAGAGACGGTCTGTAGATACTGTGCGGGCAGCCACGACTGCCCTAAGGCAAAACAAGACAGCGACTACAAAGCGCCAAACAACAATAGAAAATGTACCAACTGCCTCGGAAAGCACGGAGCACGATACCGCGGGTGTCCCGAATACCAACAAACAAGGCAAATAATCTAAGTTGCCATTGGAAAGGGGGTATCGTACCAAGAGGCAAAAAACACACTGAAGGCAAGTACTCTAGGTAATAGGCGCCGAGACAGCCTAACGGAACAAGTCAGACGGCTCACGACTGAAGTGAGGGATTTGAAACAACAACTGCGAAAGGAGAGAGAAAACCGCCAGCCATACAAAAACAGAACCTCAACTGACAGTTGTGAAGAAATCCATGACAGCTCGGAAAGCGCGAAACAACAACAATTCATAAACGACATGAAAATAATACACCAAGACATGAAAAGAATTCAGCAGCAGGTAGAAGAAGATGTCAGGAAGCTGATAGAACTGACAGATGGAAACGAACAACTACTGAAAAGAATAGAGGCAGAAAGAATGACCATTGAAGAAATTACATCAACACAAAAGACACCAAAACGAACTACCAATCAGACGAAGAAGTCATCGAGGAAATGCTAGAAGAGCTACTCCCAACAATTATAGAAAAAGCGCTTTCCCAGATACAGGAGAAGAGGAAGACACAAGAAACAGAAACGAAGAGGGCAAAAACACACACAACCACACAAGCCAGATAGGGAGGCAGGATATGAAAAACACAATGAACACACCACGGACAGGCAAGCAACGGAGAGGAATCCGGACAGTCAGTTAGTGGTCCTTTTTAGGACCAGTCCTTTTCAGGACTAACAACCGGCCAACATCGAAGAACCTAACACACAATATACCCCAATTATAACCAATTTCCAGGTTGAACAGGGTATTACAGCAACATAGTAGACGAAAACAACAACAACAACACAACAACAAATGTTGCCGGCATAACAATTTGGATTGATACACGAACACATACACACTGATACACTACAGTCAACTTAGTAATACAACAGACCAACGTAACACAACTGATACTAATAAATGTACAGGTCACGGCTGGGAACTTCGCCAACACAAAAAAATGAGGCAACTTAAATAAACATCACCAGGACAGGAACTGTCAAAACAATCGGTGGAACACCTGCTAACTGGACGCTATGTTTATTAGGAATCTAACATTTAGATTGTAGTCACATTGAGATTGTATATAAATTGTACTTCGTTAGTCAACACATTAGGTTTTTTTAAAGATCACATTCAAAGTTCGAGGATTCGACTTTTCTACTAAGCAGGTTAGTTCGTAGTAAACGAGTTTAAGTTTTACAGTTATGGCTAAGAAGGTTTTTTTTTAATGTATACTATTATAGTTTATCGTGCAGTTCTCGGTGGGTCTCTGAAGAGACAAATAAAGAACAAGGCTACTGCACCACCAAGCGTGCCGTATAAGGCGACTAATCCGAGGTTGGGCATGGGGTGGCAACCTCATCATGTAAAACCAATTGCCACAGAAGCCACAACGTAGACTTCCAGACGGCAACTTGAATAAGTTTAAAGAAAGCGGTGGTCAGTCTGATGTTGTTTGTATCTCCGTAGAGTTTGTCAAGGTGTGGTATCGGAGACAGCCATATGTGCTTTCTTTGTTCTTCATATGTTGGGTACTTTTGCAGCAGATGTTCAGCTGTCATTGTATCGGTGCCACGGCTACACTATCAGTAGTTCCTACCTTTAGCTAAAAACAATAAGAAAAATTTACAGTAATTTTAAGGCTTAGAAGCTCCAAACACTTCAAAAAATATACTGTAGGCACTCGAATAATAAAACTCGCTACACATTTTTTTTAAAAATTCACGCGCCAGATGCTATCAATTGTAAATAATATTTTGATGTAAATATTGAGCAAAAAGGGATAAAGTTATGGTGATTTCTGTTTTAAAGCGAAACATTTAAAAAACAAGTTGTAATCGATTATTCCAGTTTTAGCAATGGTTGTCTTTTGCATAAATGCGAGAGCATTTGCTATGTTAGAGGTTTGTGATATGGAATTTGGCAAGTATGGTCACGAATAACAAATTGTTTGGCTGTAACATTTCAGTATTTCATTATATTTTCAGGACAATGTTGCCTTTTAACAAGTAAAATAAATAATAAAGTCCTTAGTGATTTAAAAAAAATATTATTTATGATTTATTTTATAATTTATCAAATTGTTCGAAATTGATCAACTCATCGTCGATTAAAGAAATTCGATTAATCGATTAAGATTTTAAAAATCGATCCAATCCCTAATTATAACTGAAGATTAGGTTGAGCACTGCAGACTCTCTGCCGAGATGGTGGATGAACTGAGACAAATGAAGCTCATCTGATGCTATTTCACTCTCCTAGAGGAATTAGAACGTTATTTAGAGAATTACATATAAAAATTCTCCCTTATGATGTCTCCTATTTAACAATCTTATTAATTCTTGGCTCTGATCTTTCTCCTTTCATTTCTTTTTAAAATTATTTTCTAAGATGTTTTTCGAGGACACTTTATTTGATGAGAGTGTTGCGAGGTTTTTTTTTAAAAATATCATTGTCTAGGTCTTGCACAGGCAGCGCAACTTTGTTTATATATATATATATATATATATATATATATATATATATATATATATATATATATATATATATATATATATATATATATATATATATATATATATACAAAGTATTTATAGCTTTGCTAGTCAAAGGTTGCAAAATATATTGAAAATATCACCTACTTTGGCATAATTTAATTTGAAACAATCAAAAGTATATTAAACTTAAAGTAAACACATCAGTAACTTCAGTTCATACTCGTATTGAGGTTTCATAAAATAATGTTAATCTCGAAAAAAATCCACAAAAATGTAACGTTGTTATCAGTGAATTATTTCTCTTCGTTATTATCCCACGGCAAAGTAAAATACTCCTCCATTGAACGAACTAGCAATCCATTTGCTACCAGATCAACATCGTGTAGAAAGGTGTGTATTACACTGTATTAACAAAAAAGAATGGTATAATTAAATCCAATTTAAAACTGAAGATTATAATTATTAACCGATATTTCAGCTGCGATTGTAATATTAATATTAGTCGTTCACTTGGCAGTTGTCAAGCCAATCCTATTGTATGGCTCTGAGACATGGAGAGCAACAAAAACAACAACCAAAAAGCTAGACTTTTATAAACGGGTGCTTGCGTAGAATAGAAGGACTGAAATGGTATGACAAAGTCACAAATGTGGAATTGATGACAAAAACCAGACAAGTGCCAGTGGAACAAGAGTTGAGAAGAAGACGCTGGCGATGGAATAGGACACACATTGAGGAAACCTGTTGATAGCATTACAAGGCAGTCATTGTTCTGAAATCCACAGGGAAAGAGAGACAGAGGTAGACCAAAAAACACATGGAGAAGAGAACTGGAAACAGAGGTGAAAATGATGAGGAAAACATGGAACGAACTTGAGCGGATGGCACAGGACAGGAAGACTTGGCATGTGTTTGTTGAAGGCCTATGCTCCTCGTGGAGCTAAAGGGTATTGATTGATTGACTTGGCAGTTGTTAACTTTTGCGTATATAAAAGTACACTTTGGAGATTTAGGTTACACAATCTTTTTCGTTCCAACATCATTTATGTAAGGAGTGAGCCTAGCTCGTATTTGTTTGTATGACTTCATATTTTTCAAACCCCTCCCCCTATCGTCACACTTCGTCACAACATTTTGACCCCCCCTTTTCCCCCTCACTGTGTGACGTCGTATATTGGCGACCCTATGTGCTAGCGTGTTGGTTTGTTGAATTCTCGTTTCAGTCTTCCTTGTCTAATCTACCGTCCGTTTTGTAAACGTAACGCCAAGATAGGCGGTCGGGGTCAGATTGGCTAAGAGGTATGGCGTCTGCCTCTGGTTCTAAAGGTACCAGGTTCGCTCCCAGTACAGGGAATATAATGGATGACAATTTTTTTCAGAACTAACGGATCCTAATGATGTCAAACTTCCCCTGATCTCCAGGGTGGTGAGTTCAGATGCTTAGCCTTCTCGGATAAGGGCGAAAAAATAACTCGACCGTTGGAAATCGTAAAGAGTAGGACATACGGCCGCTGCGCTGGCAAAATTTAAAAATTAGGAAACCTACCCACCACAAAAATATTTATAGAATGTGTGATTCAAGTATACACACATTGGGTCCTCGCCGGTGCTACGGAGTTCGTGCACTGTGCTGAGATCCTCCTTGTGTGATCGAAGGGGGGAGATCGGAGCTCTGATGGAGTTGTCCGTGTGCAATGAAGATAGTCCTTAAAACCAAACCAAACGCCAAGATTTTATTTCTTGTTCTAAACTCAGCCACTTGTTTTATTTTGGTGCAGTCCAGATGTAATATCGCTCTGCCATTTTTTTGTGACTTACTGCTGTACTAGTAGAAGGTATGCTGTAAGAAGCGACTAACATAAGATTGTGCACGGAGCTGGAAAACTCATCGTGCCAAACAAATTGCTGCAGAGACTACCACTGGAAGAGCGCGTGAAGGCTTCCTGGAAAAAAGACCAACTTCAGTGGTGACCTCGTGCTTCATAAGGAGCAACAACAGAAAATGAGATGATGATGGGGGTGGTGATGATGGTGGTGATGATGGTGGTGATGATGATGATGGTGATGATTATTAGAGGCTAGTAGAGAACCAATTTAATATTTGACATTCAGTATATATCTTTAATTATCAAAGCACTTATTTCAATACACAATTTCTTTAACAGAATTAAAACTTCGGGGACAAGCCACACATAAATAAGGATTATGGATATGTATAAAAATTTCGCCAAAAGAGCGAATATATTGAAATAAATAGAAATGTTGAACATCAAATAATGATCAGCTCGTTGGTTTTCTTCTCGGATACTGGCTATGTAGACTTAATTAAATCGAAACCTTGTAACGACCAGCTTCAGTCTACCTAGCTGTGAATGAGTAACTGACTCTGCGTTTCAGTTAGGGAAGACAAAGGCAACGAGGAAAGGAACTGGTCACCCCCACCTCAAACAGCTTTACCTTTTTATTCTTAAACGAGTAAGTCACCCGCTAAAACATCTTTTTCTTCTTTCTTTGATCCTTAGCCGCCGACCGTCAAAGCAGTCAGTGGCCATTACGCCTGGTGGCGTCTTGTAGGGCAACAACAAATTGATTCCACTTTGCAGGAAACAAGATGGGCAGAGCATCTCGCTAAAACATGGAGAGAAATAATGATCTTGTTCGCTCTCTGTTGCATGACCTGACGGGGGCACTAGAATCTCCTGTGGTCTTTACATTTTGCTGCAGAAATACGGAAACAGTGGAACGAAAGCAGAGAAGCTTCGTCTGTGATGAGCAATCAGACTTCACTGGCTAAATATATAAATATATGGTGGAGACACTTATTCATACTTACCCAAACTATTTAATATTAATGGGTGAAATTCCAGAAATTGTATCACCGAAAAGCAAAAGAGGCAGGAATATTTCTGCTTTATTTTTAAAAATCCCTCGCCATGAAGTATAATGAGAAGAAATGTGCATTTTTTCAACAGGCCCGCGATGTAGTTCCTCGGCCGGAGTGCCCATGAAAAGATTGCAAATTTGGTGGGAAAAGATTGTACATAGCGTTAACGATAAGGAAGTTCCCTAATAAGGGCATACTTTGCATAATCATAGCGCATTCTAGATGAGCACGTTTACCCATCAAAACAGAGTCGGGATAATATATTTAAAGCACCGTCTTAAACTTTTAGCATCTCCTACACATTTAGAAGACTGAGAAATGTGAATAGGTAAATAGGGCGTAACTGACTAATTACGTAACAGCTTTTTAACCGCAACATATTTTGGGGGTTAAATGTACGCTTATCAATTAAAATTGCTGTCTTGTTAGCCTGTGTCCTGAACATATACTTTAAGATTGTCTGGGTTCATTCCACGCCTGAGCGCTACATAAATATGACCATGAGCAAAGACTTCTGGTAGATATGCACCTAGATGATCAAGTGATTGTTCCTGTGCTTTTTTGACTGTCATGGGAAAGACTAAAATCACAGGATATCTCAAATTGACAGGAAGGCTAGGATCGTTTGGCTCAAAATTGATGAATGAAACGAAAACTCGTTCACTTTAATTACTGCCAGTGATGATTTTTTTAAAGAAATTCAGTTCTCCGAAAGTTAAAAAACAAAAACAGGAAAATATATATAGAGTGGCTCTTTTATTATGAAACTAAATTTTCAAACTTCTCCGTTATTCTTGCCGGGTGTCACGAGAGGGTTGATGTTATTGAAAGAATAAGATATCCTGGACAAAAAGTTGTATCAGATGATACCAGGATAGTGCCAGATAAGAGTCTGGTCTTATAAGAAATACCCCTTCTCTGAAAAGAGTAAGGGTGTATAGACATCAAAGGTAGGATCAAACTGTATAAGTTCCTAGAGAAGATGGTAATGTATTACTCTAAGTCCCTGCGTGTTCCCTCTCCAGATCCTCCTCTGTTAATTGTATTATTATTATTATTAATAACTCTGCTAGGGGTAATAACTTAATTATCTACCAACAGAAACTGTAACTTAACTTAAAGAATTTAAGTAAGTCTGCTAGTAAATATTTATAATTTATTTTTACACGTTTTCTTTTCTTGTGAAAATCTTTCACTGAATTCAAAAGTTGATTACAAAATTAAATAAATAAAAACACTTGCAAATCGTTAAAATTATTTACAGTCTTTTATCTTTGTATGAACGTTCTCCTTTCTAGGCTGAAATCACTGTTGATGTAGACTGTCTGTTGTTGCTAATATATTTGTTAAAACTATAACGACGTATTTATTTCTCACGATGACAATGCTATTTCACTTTAGAAATTGCAAAAACTACCAGTGCGTATTTAACAAATTGTTACTAGTATTTACCCAAAATGTGAAAACACCAAAGGATTGACTGTTTATTTTACTAGATATTTAAAAATGATCTGGATGATGTGAAGTGGGATAAATGGGATTGTCATAAATGAAAAATGGAATTTTTGTACTTTTTAACCACAAAAATAGCGCCCCTCTCAATTTGGCGCCCAAGGCACCTGCCCCCTCCTTGCCCCACCCAAGTAACGCCACTGATGGTAACACATATATGAACATAAACATAAAGATGGAAACCAGATTAATGTGAACAGTAAATAATTAACATACGTGAGTATGTTGGCAGGCACTCGTGAGAAGTAGAGAAGTAGAAAACTAAACAACATAAGCCAGAGGTTTTCAAACGTTTTTGGTCCGCGGCTCCCTTGACCTGTGCATAAATCACCGCGGCTCCTCTCTATACTATATATTATATATAGATCTATATTTATTGATGGACCTTGGCTCATAATATCGAGCCCAAGATTTTTCCCAAGACACCGCGACGCCCTTAGCCGAGGGCCGCGACGCCCCTGGGAGCATCCACGCACAGTTTGAAAACCTCTGACATAAGCAGTTAAATTGGACACACCGAGAAATGAGTTACAAAAAACTTGAAGACATATCATAAAAATATCTTGCTTGATACTGGCATCAAAGAAGCCAAATCAAGAAAGTGAATCCAAAAACAAAAATAAAAACAAAGACAACACTGAAAAAGATACAGAAACAGATTTCAATCCTAGTGTTAAAGAAATCAAGATGAGACTAGGAATGACCAAAGCTACCTCACGGCTAGGAGCGAATTGAGGCCTTTGAGATATGGATATATAGAAGAATTTAGCACGTCTCATGAAAAGTGAAGAAAACAAATAAAGAGGCCCTAGAAATCCTAGGAATGAAAAGAGAATTAATGAAGGAGATCAAAATTAGACAGCTAAAATGTTTATAAGTAAAGACATGACACCTTACTGACGACCACAATAGAAAGAATAGTTGAAGGCAAACGTGCAAGAGGAAGTTAGCGCTCGCTATAAGTGGGAAGATAACACCAAGAGACTGGCAGAAAGAGTTTATCAGAGTGTACCATCAAGATAAGAGACAGAAGACGTTGGAGAACTATTCCAGCCGACCTTCGCCGAAAAGAGGTTTTTTTTTTTTCTTGTGTTTGTAACTTTAAAAAAAAATGCACATTGTAACTTTCACAAATGACACTGTTTTTTTTTTTTTTTTCAAGATTTCTTAAGCAATTTAAATAATAATAAAGAAAGTACGGTATTTCATTTATTCACAATGTACCAGTACTAGTAATAATACTTATAATGTATCACTTAAGCCTTTAGATTGATTAATTACTTTTTTAAAATAAATAATATACTTAAAAATGACACAACTTGATAGAAAGAAACTGATTTGTGTTTAAATAATTTGACATAAAAAAATTTTTAAAAATTCTATTTCTAATTTACGTACTTCCGGAACGAAAAAACATTAATATGTTACGCAGCTCTACTCTGTTTTTATTTAGCGCGCTTGCTTCGTCAAATAGTTTTGATGACCATATCAAGGATTTAGCAGTATTAAAATCGAGACAAAAGTTATTTCAAATCAAACATTTAATATGATTGATGTTTCAATTTCAAATAATACAAATACTTTTTCTGTCTGAATATTTTTGCTTAGTCTCACATTTTGTAGGAAAGGGAAGGCACAATACCATTTTCAGTGTTTAGGGCCCTTCTTCTGCTTCTTCCGCTTCTGACTTCATCTCCAGTCGTCTTGACTTGTCTTGCCACTGGATTCTGAAGGACCCAGGCGAGAGAGTGAGGTCGACGAATTGTGCAACTCTTCCTCACTTTAAACCACATCACCGCGCAAGTCACTCTTTCATCCACTCATCTTCTTCTTTACGTTTCACCTCCCCTAGGAGCAGGGCCGGATTAAGGCCAACTGATGCCCTAAGCCCAGGCCCCCTCCCCCCCCCCCAAATGGTGCATCTCTCCCCCTCCCCCCTTCCCTGGCGCTTCCATTGCTTAACTGACAAGACATTAAGACTCAATAAATGCTAAGGAGATGGAAAATTCAATTTTCTTCCTGGCCAGACTCCACTGAAACTCATTCAGAAAAAACGTTGGTAAGACAGGCAAACATACTGAAATCTAAGTCTGTGTCTGACACTTTCAGTCACTCACCATAACAAATAAAACGGTTTTGTTTTTTTTAAACAATTCGGATTAAAGTCGAACACGGCAGATATTAAAAATTACAAACAATTTGACTATAGACGACTGTGGCAGTGAAAGAGATGAGAGTTAAGGGCATGATAGGTAGAGGGAAAATTATGTGGTGCCCCGCTTCCCTTGGTGCCCTAAGCACGTGCTTATTTTGTTTAATGGTTAATCCAGCCCTGTCTAGGAGCATAGGCCTTCAACAATCTTATGCCAAGACTTCCTGTCACGTGACATCAGCTCAAGGTTTTTCTATGTCTTCTTCATTCCCTTCTTATCTGTTTGGTCTCCAGTTTTCTTTTCCCTGTGTTGTTTGGTCCCCCCCCCCCTTCTCTCTTACCGTGGGGATTCAAGAGCAGGAACTGTCTGGTAATGCTTTCAACAGGTTTTTCTCAATGTGTGTTTTATCTATCTCCAGCATCATCTCCTCAATGTGTGTCTTATCTATCTCCAGCATCATCTCCTCAATGTGTGTCTTATCTATCTCCAGCATCATCTCCTCAATGTGTGTCTTATCTATCTCCAGCATCATCTCCTCAATGTGTGTCTTATCTATCTCCAGCATCATCTCCTCAATGTGTGTCTTATCTATCTCCAGCATCATCTCCTCAATGTGTGTCTTATCTATCTCCAGCATCATCTCCTCAATGTGTGTCTTATCTATCTCCAGCATCATCTCCTCAATGTGTGTCTTATCTATCTCCAGCATCATCTCCTCAATGTGTGTCTTATCTATCTCCAGCATCATCTCCTCAATGTGTGTCTTATCTATCTCCAGCATCATCTCCTCAATGTGTGTCTTATCTATCTCCAGCATCATCTCCTCAATGTGTGTCTTATCTATCTCCAGCATCATCTCCTCAATGTGTGTCTTATCTATCTCCAGCATCATCTCAATGTGTGTCCTATCTATCTCCAGCATCATCTTCTCAATGTCTGTCTTATCTATCTCCAGCATCATCTCCTCAATGTGTGTCTTATCTATCTCCAGCATCATCTCCTCAATGTGTGTCTTATCTATCTCCAGCATCATCTCCTCAATGTGTGTCTTATCTATCTCCAGCATCATCTCCTCAATGTGTGTCCTATCTATCTCCAGCATCATCTCCTCAATGTGTCCTATCTATCTCCAGCATGATCTCCTCAATGTGTGTCTTATCTATCTCCAGCATCATCTCCTCAATGTGTGTCTTATCCATCTCCAGCATCATCTCCTCAATGTGTGTCTTATCTATCTCCAGCATCATCTCCTCAATGTGTGTCTTATCTATCTCCAGCATCATCTCCTCAATGTGTGTCTTATCTATCTCCAGCATCATCTCCTCAATGTGTGTCTTATCTATCTCCAGCATCATCTCCTCAATGTGTGTCTTATCTATCCCCAGCATCATCTCCTCAATGTGTGTCTTATCTATCTCCAGCATCATCTCCTCAATGTGTGTCCTATCTATCTCCAGCATCATCTCCTCAATGTGTGTCTTTTCTATCTCCAGCATCATCTCCTCAACGTGTGTCTTATCTATCTCCAGCATCATCTCCTCAATGTGTGTCTTATCTATCTCCAGCATCATCTCCTCAATGTGTGTCTTATCTATCTCCAGCATCATCTCCTCAATGTGTGTCTTATCTATCTCCAGCATCATCTCCTCAATGTGTGTCCTATCTATCTCCAGCATCATCTCCTCAATGTGTGTCCTATCTATCTCCAGCATCATCTCCTCAATGTGTGTCTTATCTATCTCCAGCATCATCTCCTCAATGTGTGTCCTATCCAGCTTTAGTGTGTAGGGCCCTGGGAGGCCTTGATCCGGATTGTATTTGTTGATGACCTATACTCCACGGGGGATCTGAAGGGTACTGAGTTGTTGAAACTGAGCAAATCTTAAATACTAGTGTAAAACCCCGCCATAAGACGGGAATTAAATTTAAAAGCACCAATACCTAACAGTTATTTTACTTATTCAAAAGTATTTTTAAAAACCACTGTGCATCACCACAGTACACGAACTACGTAGCAGCAGCGAGGATCCCAATGTGTGTATACGGGATCACACATTCTATAAATATTTTTTTGCACACCGTCATTTGCGCACTTTTCTTTGTCGAGTGTTACTATTTTCGGGAGAGTACATATAAGGGAAACAATACAATTAATATCCAACTTTCAACCAAAATTGCACCCCTTAGCGTTAGTGACAGAAAAAGCTAAGATGTTAAATATATTGATAATTTATTAACATACTTTTCCAACACTTTTTTCCACAGGATAGATTTACAGGCGCTTTGAAACAATCACCTCAACAATGTGGAGCTGTCTTTCAGTTCGACTTCTATGTATTTTTGGTAACTATCTTATCTCTACGTTAACCCTGTTTGATTTGTTCTGCCATGACGTAACGGGAAAGATCAGGTCCGAGGACCTCACACTACAAATGATGGAGACCCTGACCAAACGAAGGTTTGACGCTATGAACCAGAGTGACATAGACTCTCTGTTGTTTACTGTGTCCAAGACTGTACGGAGAGGCAGGAGTTTCCACTACATGTGGAAGTTACACGGAGCCATGGAGAGAGAAACCAAAAGACTCGATGACGTTGAAGACTACTCTAGCAAAGATTGGGTCATTCAAGCTTTTAGACCAGGTTAGTAGGCGTAGCACTGTAAAGTTCAGAAAAAGGAGCTTGTTGTCTCAACTATTTATTGTAGGGTTGGGATATTTAACAATTAATTAATCGATTAATCAGTTACAATTTTAAAAATATATTGAGAAAAAAAAAAATTTGATAGATTATTCTATTTTTAGAAATGCGCATGTTTTTTTTTTTTTTTTTTTTTTTTTACTTAAATGCAAGAGTATTTACTAAATTAGAGGTTTGTGATATGGAATTTGGTAAGTATGGTCAATAATAGTAAATTGTTTGGTTATAACTTTTTAGTATTTCCGTTATATTTTCTGGACGACGTTGCCTTTTAACAGATAAAATAAATAAAATTCTTAGTGATTTCAAGAAAAACAAATGTTATTTATGATTTTAAAAATAATTTTTCCAATTGTTCAAAATTGATCGATTAATACTCCATTAAAGAAATTCGATTAAAATCAATAAAAAATTTTTTTAACATCGATCCCAGCCCTAATTTATTGCCTCAAGTCTATAGCAGGGACCGAAGACGCATCAAGAGAGATGAATGCAGTCAGCGACCCATAGGCTAATATCGCAGCTTCGCTGTAAACGGATACAACGCAACCAACGTCCTTTTTAGGACGAACTAGGAAGAAGAAGAAGAAAGAAGTATAGCAGTGTTTCTTTTCCTCAACTAGCAGAAGCCTTATGACGCATATCTATTAACGCTAAATTAATACTAAGAAAATATATTTGTAAAGATATCATTATCATCATCTCCTCGTCTGTTAATTTTTAACACAATTGTCGCGACACGTGCTTCAATAACAACGCTAAACGAATGTCGCAAGAAGCAAAAGTGTAATATATGAAACAATTTGTATGTCAAATGTCACACGTAATAAAACATTAATGAAGTGAGACCAACCTTTGAGGTGAAGACAGGAGTACGACAGGGATGCCCCTTATCAACCACTCTATTTTTAACAGTCATAGACTGGGTGATGCGCCAGACAACAGAGGGTAGTCCAAGAGGAATAAGATGGACTGCATTTTCTACATTGGAAGATCTGGAATAAGCAGATGACATTGCACTACTAGCACATTCACATCAACACATCCAGGAAATAACGGATAGACGTAATAAGTATAGGTGGGCTTGAACATCGACCTAAAGAAGACAGAGGTCGTGGCGCTCAATGTGAGCAACCCTGAGCCCATATCAGTAAGGAATCAGCAACTGGAACAGACAGACACGTTCACATACCTATGATGCATAGTAACACCAGACGGCGGAGCAGACAAAGACATCAACAACAGAATGAACAAAGCAAGAACAGCCTTTTTTTAGTCTAAACAACATCTGGAAGTCCTCTCAGTACAGCACAAGCACAAAATTAAGATTATACCAGAGCTGTGTGCTTTCTGTGCTTGTCTATGGTGCGGAATGCTGGAGAGTTACAGAGAAGGAAATGTCGAAATTGTCCTTTTTTCACACATGTCTAAGAAAAATCCTCCGAATCTTTTGGCCGAAAACCATCACCAACCAAGATCTGCTTACTCGGAGCAAGCAAGAGGACATGCACACCATCATAGCTCGCAGACGCTTGAGCTGGGTTGGCCATGTCCTCAGAAGAGACCCCGATGCCATTACAAGTACAGCTATGCTATGGACCCCTGAAGGAAAACGAAAGCGAGGCCGAACAAAAACAACTTGGCGGAGGACTGTGGATGCTGAGTTGCAAAGAATGAACCAGAGTTGGGGCACTGTACGAAGGATGGCCACCGACCGAGCAAAGTGGAATCAATTTGTTGTTGCCCTACAAGACGCCATCAGGCGTGATGGCCACTGACTGCTTTGACGATCGGCGGCTAAGGATCAAAGTAGACAAAGAATAAGTGAGACCTGGAGAAGCTGGTAGAGAAAAACTATTGTGGTTGGCTTATGGGTATAATGTACGCACGTATTTTCATACATCGTCCCTTCAAGTACTTTTTTTTCAACCTATATACTGTTGGGACATCTCTTTTTTATGTATCTTTTATGTGTTACTATTACTGAAACTATTACGGAAGATTTGGAATATGCAGATGACATTGCACTGCTCGCGCATTCACACCAACACATTCAAGACAAAACTGATAGACTGAATAAGTATGGCCAGCAGGTTGGCCTGAACATCAATCTGAAGAAGACAGAGGTCATGACACTAAATGTGGGCAATCCTGAGCCAATAACAGTAAGGAACCAGAAGTTAGAACAGACAGACACATTTACTTACCTAGGAAGCATAGTAACACCTGACGGCGGAACAAGCAAGGACATTAACAACAGAATGAATAAAGCGAGAACAGCCTTTGCTATTCTCAACAACATTTGGAAGTCTTCCCAGTACAGCACAAACACCAAATTAAGACTGTATGAGAGCTGCGTACTTTCTGTGCTTCTCTATGGTGCGGAATGTTGGAGAGTAACAGAGAAGGAAATGTCGAAACTGTCCTCCTTCCACACAATCTGCCTAAGGAAAATTCTCCGAATCTTTTGGCCAAACACCATCAGCAACCAAGAACTACTTATTCGGAGTAACCAGGAGGACATGCACACCATCATAGCTGGCAGACGCTGGAGTTGGGTTGGCCATGTCCTCAGAAGGGACCCTGATACCATCGCAAGAACAGCTATGCTATGGACCCCCGAGGGAAAGCGAAAGAGAGGCCGACCAAAAACAACTTGGCGGAGAACTGTGGAAGCTGAGATGCAAAGAATGAACCACAGTTGGGGCACTGTACGAAGGATGGCCGCCGACCGAGCAAAGTGGAATCAATTTGTTGCTGCCCTACAAGACGCCACCAGGCGTGATGGCCGCTGACTGCTTTGACGGTTGGTGGTTATGGATCAAAGAAGAAGAAGAAAGAAGAATTACTGAAACGGAAGTGTGTCTCTTAGCATTTAAATAAATAGGAAGAGTTTTATTGATCGCAAAAATGTTTAAAAACTTTAATTTATTATATACGCATGATACGATGCGAAAAGAACATGGACACATACAGCGAAATATTACACTTTATAATAACGATGTTTAGATTTTTTTGCGATATTTCAACATTTTTATTTATTTATGCTATGATTTTTTCGCGGAACACCTGATGATGAATTGCGGAACCTTAGGCTTCTGTGGAACATTGGCTGGGGAACATTGGTCTAGAATGTAATTCATTACAGTAAGAAAGAAATATACGAAGTACAATAACAAATGAATTTAGGAATCAACACCGTTAACTCATCACAACCAACTGATAGTTGTCCTTTTTTTTTTCAAACATGCAAATTAATTTATATTCTGAAGACTAAATGTTAAAATTAGAATTTCCTCAGTTGCGTTACTCTCATAAATGGAGCATACATAAAAAGACAAAAATAAATGCTCCAAATGTTAAAAAAAACACATTTATATTACCTAACTAGTTTAATATGCGATATTGAGTCTGGACACAAGGTATTAACATAAAGTATACATTTTATTTTTTCCCTTGTATAAGTGTGTTCATATATTCGCGGTAGGAGCAGTATATAAAGTACACATGAATGCAGTACCCGGTACTGTATAATATGATCTTCTTAGGAAAAGAAAAAAAAATTACATATAAATATTCTTTCTTCTTCTTCTTTGGTCCTTAGCCGCCGACCGTCAAAGCAGTCAGTGGCCATCACGCCTAGTGGCATCTTGTAGGGCAACAACAAATTGATTCCCTTTGCTCGTTCGGTGGCCATCCTTCGTACAGTGCCCCAACTCTGGTTCATTCTTTGCATCTCAGCCTCCACAGTCCTCCGCCAGGTTGTTTTTGGTCGGCCTCTCTTTCGTTTTCCTTCAGGGGTCCAAATCATAGCTGTTCTTGTGATGGCATCGGGGTCTCTTCTGAGGACATGGCCAACCCAGCTCCAGCGTCTGCCAGCTATGATGGTGTGCATGTCCTCTTGCTTGCTACGAGTAAGCAGATCTTGGTTAGTGATGGTATTCGGCCAAAAGATTCGGTGAATTTTTCTTAGGCATGTTGTGTGAAAAGAGGACAATTTCGACATTTCCTTCTCTGTAACTCTCCAGCATTCCGCACCATAGAGAAGCACAGAAAGCACACAGCTCTGATATAATCTTAATTTTGTGCTTGTACTGTATTGGGAGGACTTCCAGATGTTGTTTAGGCTAAAAAAGGCTGTTCTTGCCTTATTCATTCTGATGTTGATGTCTTTGCCTGCCCCGCCGTCTGGTGTTACTATGCTTCCTAGGTATGTGAAGTTATCTGTCTGTACCAGTTGCTGATTCCTTACTGATATGGGCTCAGGGTTGCTCACATTGAGCGTCATGACCTCAGACTTCTTTAAATTGATGTTCAAGCCCACCTGCTGGCTAAATTTATTAAGTCTATCCGTTTTTTCCTGGATGTGTTGATGTGAATGTGCTAGTAGTGCAATGTCATCTGCATATTCCAGATCTTCCAATGTAGAAAATGTTGTCCATCTTATTCCTCTTGGACTGCCCTCTGTTGTCTGGCGCACCACCCAGTCTATGACTGTTAAAAATAGAGTAGTTGATAAGGGGCATCCCTGTCGTACTCCCGTCTTCACCTCAAAGGTTAGGTTGCTCTACCCAACGCTACACGTAAAGTTGGCATAGAGGCTTTTTATGATTGACACTATGCCGCTTGGAATTCCATAAGCCCTCAGTATTTTCCATAAACTGTCCCTATGTATGCTGTCAAAAGCCTTTTCAAAATCAACGAAATTAATGTAAAGCTGTCTTTGCCATTCTGAGCACTGCTCTATAATGTTCCTGAGGGTAAATATATGATCTACACATCTTCTGTTATTTCTAAATCCTGCTTGTTCTTTCCTCAGTTTGTGGTCTACTGCTTTTGAAATTCTCTGTATAATTATCCTGCTTAGTATTTTGCTGGGAACTGAGAGAAGAGTGATTCCTCTCCAATTATTGCAGTCTGCAAGATCTCCCTTCTTGGGCATTTTGACAATTATTCCTTTGTTCCACTCTGATGGTGTTGTCCCCGTTTTCCAGACTTGTGCAAATAGTGGTTCTAATAGTTCTGCTGCTAGCTCAGGGTCTGTCTTAAATAGCTCTGCATTTAAGTTATCATGGCCCGGAGCTTTGCCGTTCTTTAACCCTTTGATTGCTGTGATGATTTCTTCTTTTCGTGGAATTTCTGTATTTACATCTAGATCGTTTTCAGCTTCAGGAACATTCAATTGTTTCTCTGGTGGTTCCTTGTTCAGAGTTTCTCTGAACTGCTCTGCCCATCTTGTTTCCTGTCCCTCTGCTGTCGTGATGAGATTACCTTGCTTATCTCTTACTAATGTAATATTGTTTGCACCTCGTTTTCCGCTGATGAATTTAGTTATTTTGTATACTGTGCTTTGTTCATTTCTCAGTGCTGCCTCCTCTGCATGTCTTGCAAGATCGTCTAGGAAACTTCTTTTGTTGGCTCGGGTTTGGCGTTTAACTTCCTTGTCCAGCTGACTGTACTGTTCGCTATATAGTTGCTTTAACCTGGGGGACTTCGCTTCTGTTTTCTTTCTTTTCATTTCCTTTCTTATCGTTATGGTGTTTAATGTTTCTGGGGTTATCCAGTCTTGCTTCTTCCTTTCCTGGAATCCCAAGCATGATTTGCTGCTTTCCTTGTATATTGTTGAAATGGTGTTGAAATTCTGGTCTATATCATCAGTCAATGTCTTTTCCTGACTTTTGGCAAATTGATATCGTTTCTTTATGTCGGCCGCAAAAGCTTTTCTGGTAAGGGAGTCCTTCAATTTGCTGATGTCAAACCTTTTCTGTGTAGTTACAGTTGGTCCAGCCCTTCTTAGTTTCACTTTCAGTTTTGCTACTACTAAATGGTGATCACTTCCCAAATCTGCACCTCTTACATATAAATATACTCGTAATATACTTTAGCCGTTTAGTCACCATATAACGATGACGCCTTTTAACAATAATTAAAATATTCTGACTGCGCTAAAATAATTATTGAAATAAAAAAATAAAAAATAAAAACCATTTAACACAAAGCTAATTAGCATGTTCTTTCTTTTTTTTTTAGCTGTTTTAAAAGAAGCTGTTATTATTCTGGGTCCAACAGCTTCCCATTCAATGAGTGCTTTCTGTGCTTCTTTAGATAACATAAGAGCTACCCCTTCACTGTGGTGTGAACTTTCGTCTTCATGTCCTGAGGACAGCACCAATTCACCTGTGATAAGTTTCTTCTTGTCTACCCCCTTCCACTTTGTTTCACACAGTCCCAGAACCTCGATTTTATATTCCCTCATCTCTGCTGCTACTTGTGTCACTTTCCATTGTTCGTTTCATGTCCGAACATTCCAGGTGCCAAATCTGGAAGTTCTCCTAGAAGAAAGAAGGTTAGTCAGCAACACAGACTCCTTTCGGCTTTCTCTGTGTTGCATCATACGCCTTCCTGCGAGAGGACCTTCCCCTGTCTTGGATGGCTGTGTTTTATTTTCTTTAATTGACTTGTCCATGTTTGTTGAAGTTTTTGTGTGGTAATCTTTTACGGGATAGGGTAACCGGCCCCATGCCCAACCCTCCATAGTCGCTTTCTACGACATGCTTGGCAGGGAACAGTGTTACTATTCTTTGCTCCCCTTTCGGACCCCGGTAACACACTTGGTAAAGTCTGGGAAAAGGAAGAGAGACCAGCAGAATGGAAGGAAGGATATCTGGTTAAGTTGCCTAAAAACGGAAATTTACAAGAGTGCACAAATTATAGAGGAATAATGTTACTATCAGTGTCAGGAAAAGTATTAAACAGGATTATCCTTGAGAGATTAAAAGAGTCCATAGACAAGAAACTGAGAGATGAACAAGCAGGTTTTCGACAAAACAGATCATGTACAGACCAGATAGCCACTTTGAGAATAATAGTTGAACAAAGTCTGGAATGGAATTCACCACTATACATCGGATTTGTGGACTACGAAAAGGCATTTGACAGTGTGGACAGAGAATCACTTTGGAAATTGATGAGGCATTATGGAGTTCCCCTGAAGATCATTAATTTAATAAAGAAAACATATGAAGACATGACATGCAGAGTTCTTCATGAAGGACAGCCTACAGAACCGTTTGGGATAAGAACAGGAGTGCGACAGGGACATTTCTTTTCTTACTAGCAATAGACTGGGTTACGAGAACATCGACAACACACAACAGAAATGGAATCCAGTGGACTCTGACTAAGCAGTTGGATGATCTGGATTTTGCTGATGACTTGGCTCTTCTGTCCCATAACCGTAATCAGATGCAGGACAAATTGAAAACACTCGATGAGAGGTCACAGCAATTGGGTCTGAAAATACACAGGGAAAACAACAAAGATAATGAGAATAAATGCAGGTAATGATAACAGGGTTGAACTTGAAGAAGCACCAATACAAGATGTAGAATCGTACACATATCTTGGCAGCAATATAGAAAAAATTGGTGGGACAGACAGTGATATCAAAATAAGAATACAAAAAGTAAGAGGAGCTTTCATTGCATTGGGAAATATTTGGAGATCAAGAGAAATCGGATCCAACACGGGACCCAAAGATGCAGCAATAGAGAATGCAGTCAGCGACCCATAGCTTGACTGCTTGCGTCAGGGTCAGCGAACCAGAGCTGACCAAGACCCTACTCCACCTCCACGTGGTGGTCCTGGAAACAGGCTGCATCACTGCAGTCTGGCTGAGAGAGTAGGGATCGAAGAGGGAAGGCAAACCCGGTCCCAAAAAATGCCGTGCTGAAGTCGGATGTGTCGACCGAAAGGCGCAGATATCGCAGCTACGGCGTTAACAGACACAACGCAACCACCGTCCTTTTCAGGACGAACGAGGAAGAAGAAGAAGAAGGATCCAACACGAAAATAAGAATCTTCAACTCAAATGTCAAGTCAGTCCTATTGTATGGCTCTGAGACATGGAGAACAATAAAGACAACAACCAAAAAGCTACAGACTTTCATAAATGGGTGCTTGCGTAGAATAGAGGGATTAAAATGGTATGACAAGGTTACCAACGTGGAACTGATGACAAGAACTAGACAAGTGCCAGTGGAACAAGAGATGAGAAGAAGACGATGGCGATGGATAGGACACACACTGAGGAAACCTGTTGAAAGCATTACAAGGCAGTCCTTGTTCTGGAATCCCAAGGGCAAAAGAAGCAGAGGTAGACCAAGAAGCACATGGAGAAGAGAGCTGGAAACAGAGGTGAAAATGATAAGGAGAACATGGAAAGAACTTGAGATGATGGCACGTGACAAGAGGACTTGGCATGTGTTTGTTGAAGGCCTATGCTCCTTTGGGAGTGGAGGGTTATGAATGAATAATTAGCATGTTAGATTCTATACGTGACATTTCCTACTCTCTTCTTTCCAGTTAAGTCCACGTTTTATTGCAGTGTTTTTTTTATTTCAATTAATCACGTCTCCACCGATGCTGTTTTGATAAGGTGTTTCAAAATTATGTATACCTACTTCGAATACACATCTTCTTCTTCTTCTTCCGTCCTTAGCCACCGACCGTCAAAGCAGTCAGTGGCCATTACGCCTAGTGGCGTCCTAGGGCAACAGCAGATAGGTTTTCTTTGCCATTGTTTCCCATCACGCCTAGTGGCGTCTTTAGGGCAACGGCAAATCAACCCATTTGCTGTTGTTTCCGTAATCGAAGTGACTGGCAAACGGGTGATCAGCCCGTTGTGAACGAATACACATACCTCACACATAACACAGAATTTAACTATTTTGCAAGAATAGAGCGGAATAATGCTAGATACAAATGATTAATGCCATTAAATTAATTAATTAATTATTTATTTATTTATTATTTTTATAGAAGGCTGTGCTTATCTCAAAACGCGCACAGTGAGGGACCTGAGGCATCATATTAAAGCTGCATGTTTCACAATTCATTTAGTAACAATACAAAATGGCTGTCAGTTGTTCATCGCTGTGGACAATGCATTATTGCAGGTCGTAGAGACTGAACATTTATGACTTTAAATGTAAAAATGCCAAAATTTTATCTCAAATGATAATTGAGTTATCAGCATTCAAACTGTTATACATAATTTTAAAACATCCTTTATATATATATATATATATATATATATATATATATATATATATATATATATATATATATATATATATATATATATATATATATATATATATATATATATATATATGTGTGTGTGTGTGTGTAACATAATTTTAAAACATCCTTTATATATATATATATATGTGTGTGTGTGTGTGTGTGTGTGTGTAACATAATTTTGAAACACGCTATATATATATATATGTGAGTGTGTGTGTACGTGTGTGTGTATTTTTTGTAGTTGCTTTATCTTCGTTGTTCTTGCATGACTTCCCCTCCCCCGGACAAAGTCATAAGTTATCATTAAGTCCCACTGTTTTGTTTCTGCATCACCGTCAAAACGACTTTACATTTTTCTGTATTGCTTTTCTTCTCTAACATTAACTCATATTTTTAAATACATTATAGAACATCCACCTGCAGGAGTCTGTGTTACATTTTAAACTGTAATCTTCCAGCTTCCTATGACGAGAACAGCGCTACATTCACGGGCTGTGCGTTATGCAATAAAACTTGGGAAGAAACACGATGCAACGTGACCAGAGTTGAACTGCTTGTGCCAGCTGTACATAAAGACTTGGAAAATGAGATGATAAATGAATGGCTATCTGTTGAGGTCAATGGTCGTAAGTTCTGCTTATATTTCAGCTTTTATTTAAATAAAGTTTAGATTTTTTATTTCTAGGGAAGCCATACCAGCATTGAGGATAACTGTCATAACTAAAGAACATTAGCAAACATTAATATTTGAGGTATTGTTACAGATAATGTGTGACAGAATAACTTCGAACGCCCCATTTATCTGTGTCATCCTATAATTCATTCTGTGCTCTTCACTTTAGTATTTCCCACCTCTGACAGTATTTGGCATTTTCTGCTGTCCTGTTATCCTACTTGTTTATCATACACAGTAAATGTCTACTTAACTCGTCAATAACTCACGGGAGGGGTGGTAAAGTGGTGAATGCCAAAATTATGCCAGAATGTTGAATGTAAATTCTGAGTATCTGCTTGATTTGCAGTTTTATCTTTCTTTTTTTTTGTTGTTGTTGCTACCTTCATTTGTACTTGGCACCGTCTTTCGTTTTCTTGCTACCCATGATACATTGCAGTATCGAAAATAATATGGTATCGTTGACATTCTCATAAGTCAATATTAGGGGTCGTCCACATATGACGTAAAGCAGTCAGGGGAGAATGTGGGGGGGGGGGGGGTCTAAAATTATGTGACGAAATGTGATGAAAGGAGGAGGGTGGGTTTGTAAAGAATGTGACGTCACACACAAAAAGTACCAGTGAGGCTCAATTCTTTTTATAAAAGATGTCAGAACAAAATATACTTTGCAACATCCATCTTCAGTCTAATTTTAATCGCGATAGTGAACTACACTATCGTGGACGGCGTATCTTAATATTTTTATTTCAAGTGACGTTACGGTGTTGTATCACCTGCTCCGCAGTAGTGGTCAAACAACGGTCAATCTTAGAACGTAATGATAAGGGTCTTTAAAGGTATCAGCCTTCGCTCACGATTACTGTTGTCAGAGGTATAAATAGAAGAATGATGCTTCCACTTTATGGAGCCTCACAGGATTTTAAAGAAAAGAAAGCATAGCAACTGAGATCATCTAAGCTATCATGGACTTATTATTCTCCCGCCATTTTTGTGAGAAATATTGACTTGTAATGTTTTGAGCCCCCAGCTGAAGGTGATTCAGCAACTAGTAATTTAGTGGCTCTTTATGTGTATGTATTTAAAACAATATGAGTCAGAAGGGTGCACACACACAGTTCACTTAATAATGATTAATCCAACTATAGATTAAAAGTTACAGATAAACAGGTTTAATAATCACTTAAAGTTTAACTGGATTAAAATAAACAGAGTCGTTTATTTTATAAAAAAATGAAGCACTAATGTTTTTCTCCTTGGACGATTTAAATTGTAGTTGGATATTTTTTAGAAAACAAAATTGTAAGTGTCCATTGGCTGTGCTGTTATGGTACTTAGCTGCCGGTGTGGGGTCGATTGGCGTCTGCTCCTCAGCCGCTGTTTCAACTACAAAGAATGTCAAGTGTCTTCAAGACCCGTCTGACGTTGGTGTCAAGCGTCGACTGCTGGAAACTTGTATCATAAACTAAGAGGGAAACAAATGTCTCTTTTAAGTATTGAGTCGCCTGATATGGGTATCAGGCGACCCCCTCTTCCATTCACCACTTCATCTTCCTCATAAATTTTACCCTGAGCGTTAATTTTAACCCCAATGAGTTGGATGAAAGTGCCTTTGGACAGCAGAAAGCGACAATTGAAATATACATAAACATACTTATAAAACTTACTGAAGTGTTAGTATAATAAATATATACACCAAGATATCATCATCCACTCCCTGCTCTCAATGGAGCCTGGGGCCACCTCTGCTGTTGGTTCCTTGTGACAGCTCTTGCAGTGATGGTTCATGTGCCAGCCTCATATACAACTGTACACCCAGAAGCAAATTATGCATGTTAAAATGCAAATATAAAATGATAAAATGTACACATTACAATTTATCCCGCTATAGGGTGGACACAGCTTTTTGCATAGGAAACGCCCGAATATTATCGGGCAACTGATTTAAGATGCCGTCTCTTCAGGTGTTAGGTGTCTAACTGGGTGCACTTGAAGTAGAATTCTAAAACTGAAGGCGCAAAGTTACTCCCTTCTAATCTTAGAATTCACGTCCAGACCTATGGCATATCCTATACTGGGGTCCTACTATTCCGTGTTTTTGGCTGTCTATGATTTCTCCTTGACGAAACTGGAGGTCAATGAAGTAGGCTTACAAAGCGGTATGTTATAAACGAAAATTTCGCCCACACACACATGTTGCTTCGTCGAGAAGAAATCCAATCAGGAGCAGCCCATCTTAGCATCTCAAATAACACATAAATTGCAAATAAGTGTCTGATTTTGGTAGGGTCTTCCCACTACCCTCATGTAGAAATTTACTACATGATAACATAAGATATTGCCCTTTACGTGGTATTTTCAATCTCCATGACCACATAAATTCTTGCCACTTCCGTTGCTGCTTGTCATGTTTATAAACTCTCTGCTTCACAGATCTATCACTGATAATATCTTCTAAGATGTTACTTTCCTGTAGTTGATTATTACAACAAATTCAGTCTGCCAGAAGTGTTACATCAATTTCCGTGTCTTAATCTTTAACAAGATTGATATCTTCCGACATCCCATGAAATCGGCTGTGTATATGGGCATGTCATTTTTGCGAACTGACACCTATCTCCAAATACCATCTTGTTTCCATACTGGAAAACCCTAACTTCGTGGCTTTCGTGGCAATTTCTTCCATCCATTTTCACAAATCAAACGGTTATTATCTACCTTCCCCATACTGGGTTTTCATCTTATGCCATCTTGTGCAAAGGCAATGCCAGCTTATCGTTCACTCCTCCATCTAATGTTGACAATACGAATATCGCCGCAATCTAACAAACACGTCGAGCGGTCAAGTAAAACCGGATGGTGAGTGACGAAATAGGACAAGATATGATTAGATAACCGTGAACGATGAAAGCGTAAACAATAAACAAGGGAAGAATTAGCATGTAGAAGGAATGGTCGAGTAACACTGCCGGAGGGGAGTGAAGACCAGAAACAGCGAACGAACATATTTTGTCACAGATGAGATATCGGATAATTGTTTTAACATTTAACTATTTAAAACTGTTTTTTAATTACGCATTTCTTTATAAAACAATGTTAATCTGAAAGCAAATGGATTTCTCGTTGGTGCAATGTGGCCGACCCCTTATAGACATGAGCGTGTTAGTTACTGCCATCACCGGTGTCAATACCTTGTCGAGGTATGGCGGCTTGCGTACTCTGATTACCCCCAGAGCTATGCCAGCTGGAGTTTTATTCCTGGAAGGTTCTACCAAGCTGGACAGGTTTGCGCGGGCAGGGGTCAGACTAAAGCAGACACCCTGATCCTCCAGGTTGGGGGTTTTAGCATAGGGCTGACACCCCTGTCTATGTAAAAAGAAATGAAGTTACGGAAACGACAACAAATGAACAAACTTTGCTGCGGGATGGACATCCGGAGTCTGAGGCTCGTATGACTGTCAGTGGTGAAAGCCGAAAGGAAGCCACTGACACGAAAATGGACGTCCTGACTGCAAAACGTGAAACAAGAATAGGATTTTGGAATGTCAGGACGATGAACGAGACGGGTAAACTAAAACAGGTCACAGCAGAAATGAGAAACTATAGATTACACATTCTAGGGATAAGCGAGAGCAGATGGACAGGGACAGGAAAAGTTAAAACAGCAACAGGAGAAACAGTACTTTACGCTGGAAGAGAGGATGGACAGCACAATGAAGGTGAAGCCATTATTCTACAGAAAGGAATAGAAAGGACATTACTGGAATGGAAACCCACCAACAACAGACTAATAAGAGTAAAATTGAGAGGGAGATTCACCAACACTACAATAATACAATGCTACGCACCAACAAATGACAGCGATGATGAGGTCAAGGATGAATTCTATCAACAACTGCAGAAAGAAATGGAAGACACACCTAGATATGATTTTATCGCAGTAATTGGAGACCTCAATGCGAAAGTTGGAACACACAATACATATAATGAAAGAGTAATGGGGAAATGCGGCAGCGGAACAGCAAACGAAAATGGGGATAAATTAATAACTTTCTGTAGCATTAACAACCTGGTCATTGGAGGAACACTTTTCCCACACATAGAAATTCACAAATCAACATGGGAATCACCAAATGGTCGGGACAGAAACCAGATAGACCACATTATGATTAAAGGTAGATGGAGACATGCATTACAAGATGTGAAGGTAAGAAGAGGTGCGGATGTGGGAAGTGATCACCATTTAGTAGTAGCAAAACTGAAAGTGAAACTAAGAACGGCTGGACCAACTGTAACTACACAGAAAAGGTTTGACATCAGCAAACTGAAGGACCCCCTTACCAGAAAAGCTGTTGTGGCTGAAATAAAGAAGCGATATCAATTTGCAAAAAGTCAGGAAAAGACATTGACTGATGATGTAGACCAGAAATTCAACACCATTTCAACAATATATAAGGAAAGCAGCAAATCATGCTTGGGATTCCAGGAAAGGAAGAAGCAAGACTGGATAACACCAGAAACATTAAACACCATAGCGATGAGAAAAGAAATTAAAAGAAAAAAAAGCAGAAGCGAAGTCCCCCAGGTTAAAGCAACTATATAGCGAACAGTACAGTCAGCTGGACAAGGAAGTTAAACGCCAAACCAGAGCCAACAAAAGGAATTTCCTAGACGATCTTGCAAGACAGGCATAAGAGGCAGCACTGAGAAATGAACAAAGCACAGTATACAAAATAACTAAAATCAGCGGAAAACAAGGTACAAACAATATTACATTAGTAAGAGATAAGCAAGGAAATCTCATCACGACAGCAGCGGGACAGGAAACAAGATGGGGATAGCATTTCAGAGAAACTCTGAACAAGGAACCACCAGAGACACAATTGAATGTTCCTGAGGCTGAAAACAATCTAGATGTTAATACAGACATTCCACGAAAAGAAGAAATCATCACAGCAATCAAAGGGTTAAAGAATGGAAAAGCTCCTGACCATGATAACTTAAATGCAGAGTTATTTAAGACAGACCCTGAGCTAGCAGCAGAACTATTAGAACCACTATTTATACAAGTCTGGAAAACAGGGACAACACCAACGGAGTGTAACAAAGGAATAATTGTCAAACTTCCCAAGAACGGAGATCTTGCAGACTGCAATAATTGGAGAGGAATCACTCTTCTCTCAGTTCCCAGCAAAATACTAAGCAGGATAATTATACAGAGAATTTCAAAAGCAGTAGACCACAAACTGAGGAAAGAACAAGCAGGATTTAGAAATAACAGAAGATGTGTAGATCATATATTTACCCTCAGGAACATTATAGAGCAGTGCTCAGAATGGCAAAGACAGCTGTAGATTAATTTCGTTGATTTTGAAAAGACTTTTGACAGTATACATAGGGACAGTTTATTGAAAATACTGAGGGCTTATGGAATTCCAAGCGGCATAGTGTCAATCATAAAAAGCCTCTATGCCAACTTTACGTGTAGCGTTAGGTAGAGCAACCTAACCTTTGAAGCGAAGACGGGAGTACGACAGGGATGCCCCTTATCAACCACTCTATTTTTAACAGTCATAGACTGGGTGATGCGCCAGACAACAGAGGGCAGTCCAAGAGGAATAAGATGGACTACATTTTCTACATTGGAAGATCTGGCATATGCAGATGAAGTTGCACTACTAGCACATTCACATCAACACATCCAGGAAAAAAACGGATAGACTTAATAAGTATAGCCAGCATGTGGGCTTGAACATCAATCTAAAGAACACAGAGGTCATGACGCTCCATATGAGCAACCCTGAGCCCATATCAGTAAGGAATCAGCATCTGGAACAGACAGACACCTTCACATACCTAGGATGCATAGTAACACCAGACGGCGGAGCAAGCAAAGACATCAACAGCAGAGTGAACAAAGCAAGAACATCCTTTTTTAGTCTAAACAACATCTGGAAGTCCTCTCAGTACAGCACAAGCACAAAATTAAGATTATGTCAGAGCTGTGTGCTTTCTGTGCTCCTCTATGGTGCGGAATGCTGGAGAGTTACAGAGAAGGAAATGTCGAAATTGTCCTCTTTTCACACAACATCCCTTTTGGCCAAATACCATCACCAACCAAGATCTGCTTACTTGGAGCAAGCAAGAGGACATGCACACCATCATAGCTGGCAGACGCTGGAGCTGGGTTGGCCATGTCCTCAGAAGAGACCCCGATGCCATCACAAGAACAGCTAGGCTATGGACCCCTGAAGGAAAACGAAAGAGAGGCCTGCCAAAAACAACATGGCGGAGGACTGTTGTGACGTATAATGGAAATAGAGCCTACAGTAATCTGACAGTCTTTGTAATCCCGTTAGCGCTCTATGATTTGCTAACAAAACCATGCATTTACTGCCTGTCTTTACTTACACAAGCGTACTTTTTTCATTCACGCCTCTTCTCTTGGAACTCAAACAAACGAAGTGTTTACAAACTTTCGTGACCTGCCCGTCATAACAGGTAGCGAATCAGGTTTGTTCGTCTTAACACGCGAGCTTATCTGTCAATCATACGATACCTGACAGAACGCACGTGAAAAACACAGACCCTTTGAAGTTCGTACTCAGGGGAAGCCAGAAACCCCTGGGCTCTTTGATCTTCAGAAGCGGGCATCCGTACAGAAAAAACCGTTAGGGAACTATAAGTCTTTTGATGTCGGTTGAAACCTCGACGAAAGACTGGCCGTAAAGCTTTTTATCTTGAATCTCTGTTTCTGATTCTCGTTACACATGGTAACGTGAAAAGTAACATCATCGATAGATCAGAGAAATATAATGATATATAAACTGTGTTTTCTTAAACCTGCTATCAGTTGTCACTCAGAATTTTTGGAAAATCTAAGTACGCAGTTTTAGAACCATTTCGCTAAATGTGTTATTAGCATTCGTGGGGATTTTTCATTCTGATTTTTTGGTAATAGAAATTAGTGCTTACGTGTTTAAAAGTGTTAGCTTTTACCATTATAATTTACTTAGATTTTCTAGCTGGTAAAACTAGTGAAATAAAATAACGCGTAGCTATTTCATACCAGATGTTCAGTTATAATGTTAATTTTCACTACACGCTTTCTCACACAAGAAGAGACGGTTTTAGTTGACTGATTTATATGCTAGGCGCGACTAGTAGTGATAGAAAAGAATTCACGCTTATTTCATTGCGCGTATTTATTATAAGTGCCTATTATTTAATATCATACGACTAAACTATCAGACGCCGACCAAATTTATAGCTACTTAAGCAACGTGCGATAGTGTATGCATAAAAGAAAAACACCGTGTGCCTTTTAAATTTATCAGGACTGACGGAGTGGATAAGAGATCGTCTTGTCCCCATCTGTGTTCATATATATATAGCTATATGGAGGAGTAGCATTTTTCCATAATTGTTTTTCTTATATCCCTAGCAGACCTGATCATAAGGGCGTCCGGCGGTCTTTTCCTGATTGGTTAATGTTGTCTCTTTTTCTTGGCTTGTGCGTCACCAATTTCATTTGTGAGCGAGATTTGCCAAAGATACCTGAGAAACATTTTAACTTATAAATTTAACTGGACTTACCAAACTCGGTGTCGTGGAATATTCTAATCCACATATATAAATTAAAAGGTAAATATAAAGCCTAACAAATAAATCTAATAAAGAAAAGAGCAATGGTAAAATAACAGTGCTGTCACAAGGAATGTACTCGAAATCCCCTTTGTTTTATGCTTCGTCTGCAAATTGTAACGCTTTCACGTTGATAGTAAAAGCCTTCTATATTATTACCCGCTTTCTTCAATGAAACGTGTGCTGTATTTCTTGGAAAAACATTGAGATACCAAGCTGATCAATGACCTAATTTAAATATTTCATTCATTCCATTTTATACACGGCGTAACTAAAGACAGATGGACTAAAGGATAGAGAGAAGGGAGAGGCATAAAGCCGAACACGTGCAACACAAAACACGCGTCGCGCGATACACAATTACTACTATCACGCGTGTAAGGCCACATGCACTAACTTTTTCGGACGGACAGTGATAAAAACACTAACCTTCCCAGAGTTCGGTTTTTAAATCCTGAAAAACTCTTATCAGAAAGATGACAATAGATGGGTTTACGTTTGAAAACATTACAGTACCCAGACAGCACATCTTCGAAACAGGAGGTAGAAGGAATTGCATATTTTGAACGCAGCATTTTAGCTCTATTAAATATATATATTTGGGTTCCTTAGGGTTTGCTGACAAAGAATATGTACAACGTTATGCAAATAGTCTAGGAATTAACAAGTTATAGCCAAAATAAAATGATGGTGCTGTCAGACAACCCCCAAAATCAGAATCGCTCAGTGGTAGATTTTTTTACACCACCATTGTACGGGAAATGGGCCACAAGTTACATTTGAACTGATTGGCTGGAATGATATGTAAGGCTAAACACGATTAGTCGGACTATAAATACTATCTTTGGTTGTTAGGGGAGACGTAGGAAGTTAAAATTTTTTCAAACACTTGTCGAAACGTGGCTCCATTGGCCAGACTCGCTGATATACTCACTTAGGAGCGTTAGTTCGAGACCACTAGTCAAATAAGCTTGATAAAGCAACAGTGCGTTGAAGCCAGCTCATATTTTTGCTAAATAAAAGCCTGGAACATAAGCAGATGGGAATTTGTGCCAGTAGTTGTGCCAGAATTCATTGCTAATCAACGTATCTGTGTTTGTTTCCATGAATTGTGGTAAGCTTGAAACATTCAGTATCTTTTAATGAAAATTGAATGTGAATTGTTAATTTATGCCTGTATATATGTGTAGTTCAGTAGCAAACATGATGTAAAGCCTATAATGCTCCAGCCCGAACAGAAGGTGTCGGAGGAAAGTAAAACTGCATGGAATGGCCAAACAGTACACTGACACCTAGATTATTGATTAGACAGAAATAATGCTGGAAGTGCAGAGGCGTAGTAACCATTAAGGAGGTTAATACTGGTATAAAGTATTTCAGATGAAGCTGACAGTTGGCCTAACGCTCTGAACTCAATGTTTGTGATGTATTGTGCTCAGTGTAAAAAGAGAGTATAAATTAGTTATGAAGTAGAAGGTACATCCTTCTTGTTTTCAGGGACCGTGGTCTTGATGGTATTGAGCAGCACCTGGTCAGAGCTTTGCTGAATCCAGAGTCGGACAGCATACTCCTTGGTCCATTTAGCTATCAGTGAGGTGTCTCCAGAGCCCAGGGGAGAAATCGAGCAGAGGAGTCTTTTCCTGCCGCCATCACGCAAGATAAGCTGATGTGGCCAGCTGAGCTCAAAATTATGTACCCCCATCTTAAAATGACCTTGTAAAAATAACATTAAGAGGGGAATTAAATTGTTTTAATATCAGGAACTGAGAACATCTCCAATACTAGGTCCAATAAAGACAAACTATTGAAGTCATGATGACAAATACCAACAGAGCTTGAACAAAACAAAACCAGTATTACCTCATATTACTACTACACAACTGACACACATAGGATACTTTTAATAATATATGTCATTACAATATTCTTATTGATAAATTCTGTACATATAACTTGTAAGTAAAATTGATTGTGATTCCTGGTTCCCTTTGTATTTGAATCAGGACACATATTCATTCATAACAGCAATGAATACATATTGTTATTTGAAAAGTTATCAGTGACTCCTTTAAGATATCCTTTAGAGTGTTATATGTATGTGAGTGTCACAGTGTTGTCAAGTGTGGTGGAATAAATTAAATTGTTTATCTGTCTGTTGTTGTTATGACTTACACTTCATCATACACATACCCTAGACATACAACGTAGTCATCACACTATTCCAGAATAATTCTGACTGAGGTATACATATGTGGCAGCAAGTAAGGTTATATATCATACACTACTCTTATTAGATATATATACCTTCACAGCTGATCTCAGTCAGTACACTAAGTCCCCTATACATATTTATAACATCCCACTTCACCACACTCGGCAATATTTTTCAATTTTATCAGCCCACTGGGGGTGTGCAAAAATAACATTTATTCCCGACTTGTGACAGTCGTATTCAAGCGAAGCATCCAGAAATTTACGCTGTTTCAGAATCGGCAATCTACCATAGAGTCAACTGATAGGATTATCATCATTTATCAATTGTAACATTTTTAGCAACCAGATGTTTCCCAATACTGGAAGTATTTTTCCTCTTTTAACTGTGACCCCCAAGATCTTGTTCGTACCTCAACTATTGGCGGTGACATTTTGTTCATCCAGGAAAAAACCCACACCAGATTCGGCGTTCACCTCACTAGTCTTTGTTTTGTTAGAGGATGAACTGGGGCCAATTTGGGAAGGGAACCTGACATTTCATATATTTCAGGAATAATTGTATTTCCAAGGGATATCACCAAGAGTAGGTAAGAGTGATTGAGTGGCCACTGTATGAAAGAGAGAGTGAATATTTTTCTTTGTTACAGGAAATTTACCAACATTGGATATGCTTAAACTTGTTTACTTTACTGGGTAGCATATAGTAGGAACTTGTTTACTTTACTGTCTACTCTGTAACATAGTGCAAACCTTCGACCTTTGGGTTATTAACTTTTTGGGTTCTTTTGTCCATAGGGAGAGGGCAAATTTATTCTGCTATTTCATATGTATGTTAATCTGATTTTGTTATTTGATCTTTCTTTAGATATTTGGTGTTGTCAAGTTTAAATGATAATAAACAACGAAGAAACTTAACTTTGTGTGTTGGTCAGGCCCACACCAAAGTAACCGTAGTTTTCACGTTTGTGTGTCTTGTTGTCATATAGCTGTGTGTGTGTGTAGTTAAACTTATATTTATATGTATGAGGAGGGCAAGGTTGTCTTGTACTAAATTATAGTCGTATAGATAGGCTGGAATAGAGAAACTTACTCATTCCATAGAGATATCTTTTTCCTTAAACTATCACCCGTGAAATCTATTTCTCACACTTTTCTCACGTATCTATCACCATCCACTCTACTCAGACGGGAAAAGAAAATAACTCACAACCTATCTGTACGACAACTGTGGAGGCTGAGATGCAAAGAATGAACCAGAGTTGGGGCACTGTACGAAGGATGGCCACCGACCGAGCAAAGTGGAATCAATTTGCTGTTGCCCTACAAGACGCCACCAGGCGTGATGGCCATTGACTGCTTTGACGGTCGGCAGCTAAGGATCAAAGAAGAAAGAAAGTGTTAGTTACAGAAGAGAAACTACCTTTCCAACACGGCTGTGGGTGACTGTCTCTGTCTGATACTTTTCTTTATTTCCTTAAGAAGGTTTGCTTCAGAGGATGAACTTGTCTATTCTGCCCTACTGTCTGCTATTCTGTACATTCCTGCAAGGTGTACAGTCTAAGTTCTCTATACGGATAACTCTTTCATTTCGTTTTCTTTCACCTTTTGTTGTCATGCGTCATCTTTTGTTGTCATGGGGTGATGCTGTTTCTTATCGTGTACAAAATGTATGGTCTTGGCATCATGATCATTACCATTATTATCACCATCATCAATATCATTATCACACCATCATCGTTATAACCACAAACATCATCATTATTATCACCACCATTATCATCTGCATTATCATCATCATTATTAACTTTCAGCTCTCTGTTGAGCAAGCCCTTCAACATATTCACTTTAAGCCTTCTTGCCTTCTGCCATCCGTTGAAGGTCTTTCCGTTTCTTCTTTATCCCTCCCATATGTCTCCAGTTCCCTTCTCCGTGTGTCTTTCTCAATGTTCGACCATTCTAGGTGCAAAATCTGGAGATTTTCATAGATGAAAAAAAGGGTGAGTCAGAAACCCAAACTCCTTTTAACTTTCTCTGTGCTGCTTCATGTATCTCTTTACCAGACGATCTTCTTTTGTCTTGGGCGGCTGAGTCGTATTATTTCAGTTTATTGTGTGGTTGTTTCTTTGTTTCAGTTTTTGTAGCATAAAACCTGTACAAAACAGGTAGTCGGCCCCACATCCAACTTTTTTTAGTTGCTATCTACTTCAAGCCTGGCAGGTTACACTGTTCCTATTCTTTGGTCCCATTTCAGACTGGTTGCACACGTATGGTCTTGAATAGTGTCAGATCACATTTCCTGAGGGTTTCGATTATGCCACCTCTCCATTTTCTTGTTGTTTTAGTGCCAGTAAGACGTGTGTGATGGTAACTAACTGGATTACCTTATTTATGCCTGATTTTCTCGTCTGTCGAACACATTATCAACGCTCTTTAGACATTTCATGTCAGTCGTTGAGATCTCCCACTCCCACGTTTGAAAATATTCTCTGATTTAAAATATAAGAGAAAAATAAACTATAAATTAAGCCACGTGGGCACCGCCTGGTTCCCGGGGGTCTCTGAAATGACAAAGAAAGAACAGGACTACTGTTCACTCAGGCATGTCGTAAGAGGCAGATAATATGAAGTTGTTCATGGAGCTGGCAACATCTTCATGTAAAACAAATGGTTACAGAAACCACGGCTGCACGAGTTTATGAATTATTTGGTGCAGGCTACCTGCAAAGGAACCAGCTGTAGTTGTGGCTTCATGCTCTACTGGGAACGAAAAGGGAAATAATAATGACGGGGTAAGTCACTCGAAATACCTCGGAGCTATTATTGACCGAAAGGGAGGCATCAAAGAAGAGTTGGCCACTCGAAAAGCAGCAGCTGGGAGACTTTTTCAGGCCATAAATCGAGGATTCCTCAGCAAGAGAGAGGTTGGTAAGAAAACGAAGATGGCTGTATACCGCTCCACTTATGTCCCAGTCTAGACATATGGATGCGAGTCATGGGCAATGACTACAACCCATAAAAGCCAGATCCAAACCTCAGAAATGAGGTATCTGAGGAAGGTGGTTGAAGTAACAAGAAGAGACATGGTACGCAACCAGACGATACGTCAAGGCCTTAAATCCCACCCCCTGCAGACCCAAGTAGAACAATCCCAACTAAGATGGTTTGGCCATGTCTGCAGAATGGGAGAAGATCGGCTACCACGACAAGCATGGGAAACAAAGAGCCAGGGATCCAGACCCCCAGGACGACCCAGAGTCCGCTGGGAGGACAACATTAGACAATCTTTGAAGGACCGAGGACTAGAATGGAACCAGGCCAGGAGGAAGACAGCCGATAGGATGGTCTGGCGCTCTCTCTTCCAAACCTCTACACCTCACGGTAGAAGAGGAACGACTAAGTAAGTAAGTAAGTCACTCGAGAACATTTTATAACATTTTTCAAAATGACCTGAGATTTTAGCACAAATGACATAATACGAGCATGAAACATTGATCAATTTTCACAGATACGACCAACGGATCCAGGGGCACCGTGGCCATTTCCCGGGCTGTTATATTTGATCTGTCCAACCTCCTTCTCAATCCTGATGGTGGCACTGAGGACGGGCTTCTCAAAATTACAATAAAAAAGCAGCCGTGCCGTAACGTGTTCCCAAATAGATCTATGCTTTACGAGTACTGTAACATCGATACCACAATTTTAGAGAGATTCTGGTCATTTAACCAGCGAGAGAATAAAAGCACCACTGACTTACACAGACATGATGTTGACGATTCAGAATTTCACAGCAAGAAAATCACCAACACCAGCCCAGGAACTGGCCATCTTACCTCAGACAAAGAACATGAGAGCAAAATGGCCAAAGGCAAGAAAGAAATGACAAGTAAACCATCACAGGCTATGCTACAACAAACAACATGGCGCATGTTACCTGACACAGAAATGAACGAAACACGAGCGGACAAAAGCAGCAAGCATTTTAAGAACCTGGTTATGACAAAAGGCACCTCCCAAATTACTGAAAGCAACAACCATAGCAACAGTTCCAGACCTGCAACCACCAGTGGGAAAGTAAGAATTTCTAGAGACGTTAAGGCGATGTTTTCTCCTGAACCCATGAACCAAAAATTTAACCAGTCTTACGAAGATCAATCACAGTATTCAAAGAGCGCAAAGAAACATCATAACGTGAAGCGGCAGTTAGACACTCCAACCTTCAGAGATCTGGCAACAACTATACGAAACGGTGCATGTAGTTACAGTATCGATCCTACAAAAGGAGAGTGCAGACGCCATTCATACTATATGAGTTTTCAGCGCCATATGAACCGCTGGGATATTGTTATACCCGATACTTTAATCGACATTGGATACTGCTCTAGTTCTTGTCGGCAAGCAAATCACTTTTCCAACGTAAACAGCGTCTTAACAGCTCATGCGGTCATCGTTAACAGCATGAGAGGTAACACTCCACCAGTAACTTGCTCACCTCGTAAAATGTCTTCAATATCAATCCTGAAAATTAACGACGTGGACAAGTCGTCACTTGTTGTCGAGAATCTCTTGAACGCCAAGATAGTGTCCTGCTGGTGTACGTAAGCCATTTCATTGCTATGCCAGTTAACGTATGCCAAACATAAATACGAAACAGGGCAGTGGTATTAATGTATTTTATACTGCAAAGTCTTCGGCAAAGTTTCAACTAGGTGGCTTCGAAAGTTTTTACCAAGTATAGATAACGTGATCATAAATAGCATGGGAATCAGAACAACCTATTTTATTGATGATGTATCAGGCATGGGAATCAGAACAACCTATTTTATTGATGATGCATCTAGATGAAATGAGGAAGTGCTGTACAAAATATACAGTAATTTAATTACAAAGTTTAATAAAGAAACAATACAGCTTCAATGGCGCCAGGCACAGCGTGTTCATATCATAACACGAAGATAATATTTAGTACCAGTGAATAATAGACTAACAATGGCTCTTTGTGATAGACAAGCAGAGACCATTGTGATAGACATGCAAAGATTGTGACTGACTAGTAAAGACAGTTACAGACCAGCGCAGTTTCTACTATATACTACGTGACAGACTTTTTATATCAGATCCAAAAAAGGACTGCGTGTGACAGACTGGCAAGGGCTTTGTGTAATAGACCAGCATGGCTGTAAACAGATCTACAAAGGCTCTTTGTGACAGACCAGCAATGATTTTAATAACAGACACAACAAAGGCTTTTGGTAACAGATCAGCAAAGGCTTTTTGTAACAAATCAGCAAAGGCTTTTTGTAACAGATCAGCAACGGCTTTTTGTAACAGATCAGCAACGGCTTTTTGTAACAGATCAGCAAAGACCTTTTGTAACAGATCATATCAACAAAGGCTCTTTTTTGCAGACCAACACACGTTCCTTGCAACAGACCTGCAAGACTCTTTGTGACAGACCTGAATTGATTTGTTGTAACAGACCAAGAAAGAGTTATTGTGATAGACCTGCAAAGACTTTTTTGTGTGTCAGACCAGCGAAGACCTTTTTTTGACACATTAGCAAAGACTTTTTTTGTGACAGATCAACAAAAACTTGTTGTGACAGACTTTTTTGTAACAGACCAACATGGATTTTTTGTGACAGACCAATATAGACTTTTTGTGACAGACCAATATAGATTTGTTGTAACAGACCTGCTAAGACTTTTTGTAACAGATAAAGAAAGATTCTTTGTGATAGACCTGTAAGACTATTTGTGTCCCAGCAACATTGACTCTGTGTAAATATATCTAGGAAACAGTTTATGGGTGCTGATCAATGCAAAAACATATTATTGTGAGGGCATTATTACACAAATCCGTACACATTAGTACAGAAAACAGTCTCGCCAGGAGGAACGGTAATAAATCTTAAGTCTTCTTGAAACAAAAATGAAACTTTGGATTAGTCTATTTTTCAAAATTTTTGATAATTTACGATCCCATGAATCTAAAATACAGTATGTCAATTTACTTGTTCTTACACATTCCTAAAAAGGTGCATTTTAACTGAAAATTGTATTTTTCTGAGAAAATCATTAATTTCCCAGCGCCTACTTTTATGTTACTAATTTATCTTTTAACTTGCTTATTTATTCGTCATTTAAACCCACGCTTTGGCATATAAACTTTGCATTTTAAAACTGTTTTTTCAGATCAGATTTCTGTTTATCTTATCAAAATTTTATTTATTGCAAAAAATGTTGCAGTGATTTTGCTAAATTGGTTACCATTTTTAGAAACTAAATTTAACGCCCCATAGTTCGGCATGTATTAAAGTTTCCAAAAAAAATAAGGTCTGACAAAGTTTTTAAATACAACGTTGAGATGCCAGTTCAAATGTGGTGCTCATAACTAAATAAATATATAAAAAGCCTTAGTAAATTGAAATAAAGCATTTCAGTCAAATATGGCCTCCGTTTCCATGTCAACTAAAAGCATTGTACCATCCAATGTTTTATTATGTATGATTGGTAATGTTGTAGATTTAATCTGTGCATGTTAACTGATATTTTTTAATTATTTACGAAAGTAACATTTCACCGTAACTCCACCCCTTACTTTGAAAGGCATCATTACCCGGATCGATAGGTACAAATACAGTCGGTACAAGGCTCAATCGTCTAGGTAGCCTACAGCTGCTAGAGATACAAAAGTTCTATTGCGCAATCAAATCTATTAGTACAGAGAATTAAGTTAAGTTCCATTGCACAATAACAACTATTAGTACATAGAATAAAGCTAAGTTCCATTGCACAATAAAAAGTTATTAGTAAATAGAATAAAGCTAAGTTCCATTGCACAATTTAAAAAAAAAACTATTAGTACATAGAATAAAGCTAAGTTCCATTGCACAATAAAAAAAAACTATTAGTACATAGAATAAAGCTAAGTTCCATTGCACAATAAAACAAACTAGTACATAGAATAAAGCTAAGTTCCATTGCAGAATACAAAACTATTAGTACATAGAATAAAGCTAAGTTCCATTGCACAATAAAAATTATTAGTAGAGAGAATAAAGTTAAAAGACATTGTGCACTTGAGTTTACAGATATAGGAACAGACTACAACAGATGGTTAGGCGTACCAACAGTTGACAACACGAAAAGGACGAAATACCAGAATTAGAAAATTAAGAATGGATTTCACTAGGTGAGTACATTTGAAGGAGTGTCGTCGACCAGGGATTGGCGGCTCCTGAGCCGACCCAGCTCTAATGGGTACCTCCGAAATCGGCGAGTATCTACCTGAATGGCGAGGGACACCTGTCTCTGTGCAAGAAAAGGGATACTCACGTAAAATCAATGTCAGGTTAGACATTAATAATAATAACCTGAGATTTCGCCTCGAGTATTAGCGGGCGTACGAAAAAAAAAAAAATAGGTGAGAAAATAGCGAAACAACAGTAACTTACAACAACACAAAAATATTAGGGCTGAGACTGATTTTTAAAAATCTTAAATCAATTAATCGAATTTATTTAATGGAAGATTAAATAAATTTCGAACAATTTGATAAAGTATTAAAAAATCATAATTCTTTTGTTGTTTAACCACCAAGGACTTTTTATTTTACTTGTTACAAGACAATGTCGTCCTGAAAATATAATGAGAACACTGAAAAAGTAACTACCAAATAATTTATTATTATTGACTACACTTACCAAATTCCATATCACAAACCTCTAACATAACAGATGCTCCCGCATTTAAGCAAACAACATAAACATTGCTAAAAATGTAATAATCGATTAAAATATGTTTTATCAGTGATTAATTAATCGTTAAAGATCCCAGCTGTAAAAAATATTCACAAAAGGGATCACTTTGGTACACTACGTACGATCTTTCAGCAGCGGATGTTATTCTATTAATGAGCAGTATTTGTCCCAGTTATTTCTCCTTATTGAGAATATGACAACCAGTATTGCATTTGACTCTTGTGCATGAAGTCTACACAGAAGCATGTTGTGTTCTGTGGCAGTAGTGTTTTCTGAGCCATTTTCTACACGATGAGCTTTCCTTGCATATAAACCCACTTTACCACATATTTGGTGAGAGTAGTCCTTCTATACTTTGTGTCATCCATACCCTGGGAACCATTCGGCTCATGTTATTATGACGCAATGTTATTCTGTGGCCGCGATCGGCTTTGATGAAAACAATTCTTGAAAAACAATTTACCTGAAATGCAGAAAATGCGTGCACTGACATCTTCGGCGTGTCCTGAAAACTCGGAGGCGGTTCTTCCACGTCCATATGATTCTAGAGTCCTACGAATCTCAGATATAGCCCAATTTTGCCAGTTGGTCAGACAGGAATGTTGCAATTTTTCACAAAGATTTAAAAAAAATATAATTGAACTTCCTTGATTAGCGTTTGAGTGTGCAGTAGGGGTTTCCTGAGTTTGGCAGTCACTACCTATACGGCAGATGCCAAGGCGGTTAAGCCTTTGTTACCAGACGCAGTTATCCACGTACATCTGGGGCCGAGTGTAAAGTGGTCTGACATTATGTGGCGTGATCTTAGTACTTCACGTTGCGGTCGTATTTAGCATTTTTCTTATATCTTCTTCCAAATTTTATCAGCTCAATTCTTAATTCGAAGAATAGTACATCTCCCGTATGTACGAACAGTCAAGTGTACCAAGAAATGTGCTGTAACAAAAACTGGGCGTTCTTTGAAAGTGAAAATGAATGAACTCTGAAATAAATGAGGATGTTACACAGCAGAGACAGTTTTCTTGATCTCATTTTTTTTCTACTCTGTTTATTTTCCATTTTTATTCTCATAAATTGTCCAGGATATTTTTACAGTACAGCGTTCATGGATGATGATGACGTCGATAGTCTGTTCAATTCCCTGTCTGATAAAGGTCGTTCGAACTTATATTTCGACAATAAGGTTGATTTAAGATGTACGTCGCATTGTCTGGATCAAGAAATCATAATAATAATAATAGCCCCTTCAGTCATAACTGACTATGGGAATGCGCCCCTGAGGTGACAGCCCTCAGCTGCTTATTTTCCTGGTGCTCCTTTCGACGTTTTCTCCTCACCTCTGCTTCTTGTGTGAGCCTCTCTTCGCCCAATCTGAGGTGGCGCCGTAAATAGCATCGCCACTTAGTGCGATCGGCAGCTTCATCCTCCCATGTTGCTGGATCCATGTCCAGTGCCCTCATATCTCTCTTGCACACATCTTTGAACCTCAGCTGTGGTCGCCCAACTGTTCTCTTGCCATCTGCTAATTGTCCGTAGAAGATATCTTTTGGGATGCGACCATCTTCCATGCGGCGAACATGGCCAAGCCAGCGAAGTCTGCGCTGTCTAAGAAGCGTATACATACTTTGAAGGCCAGCACGTGACAACACCTCGACATTTGTCACTTTATCTTTCCACGAGATGCCGAGGATGCGGCGTAGACACCGCAAATGGAAGGTATTGAGCCTTCTTTCTTGCTTAGCATAGGTCGTCCAGGTCTCGCTGCCATATAGGAGTGTGCTGGTGACGCAGGCATTATATACCGCAGCTTTGGTCTTCATTGTGAGTTTAGAGTTTCCCCAAACACGCGATGTGAGGCGGGCAAAGGTAGCTGCAGCTTTGCCAATGCGGCTGTCGATTTCTGTATCCAGTGAGAGTTTGTCATTGATGGTAGACCCTAGGTATGTGAAGTGGTGCACCACTGCCAATTCATAGTTATCGATAGTGATAACTGGTGCAGCACCCACATCCTGACTCAGCACATTCGTTTTCTTTAGACTTATTGTGAGGCCAAAGTCCTTGCATGCTTTAGTGAAGCGATTCATCAAGCTCTGAAGCTCCTGTTGGCTTTGAGTGACGACTGCAGCATCATCAGCGAACAACAAGTCTCTTATAGTGACCCTTCTGATTTTTGTTTTTGCCTTCAGCCTTGAAAGATTAAACAGACGGCCATCTGACCTAGTGTGAAGGCATATTCCTTCAGTTGCATCTCTGAATGCATGTTTCAAGAGTAAGGCAAAGAAGATTCCGAAGAGGGTCGGAGCCAGAACACAGCCTTGTTTAACGCCACTTCGTATATCAAAGGGCTGTGACGTGCTTCCAGCATATTGGACTGTTCCCTTCATGCCGTCATGGAATGACTTTATCATTTCCAGCATTTTAGAAGGGCAGCCTATTTTCAGGAGGATTTTAAAGAGTCCATCCCTACTAACCAGGTCGAATGCTTTTGTGAGGTCTATAAAGGCGATATATAATGGTCTTTTCTGCTCTCTTGATTTTTCCTGAAGCTGGCGGAGAGAGAAGATCATGTCTGTTGTTGATCTGCCAGCTCGGAATCCACACTGTGACTCTGGATATATGCGCTCAGCTAACTTGTGTAGTCGCATTAAGATGACTTTGGCAAAAACCTTACCAACAATACTAAGAAGAGAGATGCCTCTGTAGTTATTGCAATCACTTCTGTCTCCTTTATTTTTATACAGTGTTACAATCTTGGCATCTCGCATGTCTTGAGGAATAGTTGTCTCTTCCCAGCACTGGCACAGCATCCTATGCAGGGGATGTAATAGCGTGCTCTTACAGCATTTGATTAAATCAGGAGGAATCCCATCACTGCCTGGTGCTTTGCCAGAGGCCAAGCTATCAATGGCCTTGCTGAGTTCCTCTAATGTTGGTTCGGCATCCAGCTCCTCCATAGTTGGCAGACTGTTGACACCATCAAGGGCTGCAGGCGTAACGGTATTGTCTCTAGCGTAAAGCTCAGAGTAGTGCTCGACCCACCTCTCCATCTGCTTACCCTTATCGGTTAGCTTCTCTCCGCTGATGGTTTTTAGCGGTGCCGTCTTACTTTTATGGGGGCCAAGTGCTTTCTTTATACCGTCATACATTTGTCTAATGTTGCCTGTTTGCGCTGCGATCTGGATGCTCTCACTGAGCTGGAGCCAGTAGTCATTTGCACAGCGTCGAGCAGTTTGTTGAACTTTGTTTCTCGTAGCCCTCAGGATCTGTAGGGTTCTGGCACTCGGTGAACGTTTGTATTCATTCATAGCACTGCGCTTAGCTTCAATGACAGGTGCCATCACATCTGATGAAGCATCAAACCAGTCATTTGACTTTGCTGTTTTCTTACCAAAGGTGGCAAGTGCAGTACTTTGAATGGTGTTCCGTAGATGCTCCCAATTTTCTGTAATAGTATCACCATGCTGAGGGCTACTGAGCACTTTCTCGAAGGTCGCAGTGAATTGAGCGATCATGAAAGGGTCTGACATTTGCTGGTATCAATGCGTGGTTTCCCTTCATGTCTGACACGATAGAGTTTTCTTGGTTGTGCTCTGATTTTGCAGCAAACCAAGGAGTGATCTGTATCACAGTCTGCACTATGGTACGAGCGCGTGGAGAGCACAGACATGAGTAGTGGCCTTCTGACGAGAATCAGGTCAAGTTGGTGCCAGTGCTTGGATCGCGGGTGTCTCCATGACACCTTATGCTGGGGTTTTGTCTGAAAGTAGGTGTTGGTCACGCAGAGGTCATGGTGGACGCACAACTCTAAGAGCCGTTGTCCATTTTCATTCATCTTGCCAATACCAAACCTGCCCAGACATGAAGGCCATGAAACATTATCGGCACCCACTCTAGCGTTAAAGTCACCAAGGAGAACAAGCTGTTCTTGCCTAGGTATGCTTTTGATAATTGCTGTTAGATTCTCGTAGAACTCATCTTTAGCTTCTGAGGCAGAGTACAGAGTAGGAGCATACACACTGACAAGGGTGATGGGACCTGTGCTAGTTTGCAGGCGGAGCGTTAGCAGGCGTTCTGATCCATTCTCGCCTGGTTCAACCATGTTAGTTAGCGATTTTTTGACCGCAAAACCTACTCCGTGTTCTCTAGCTTTATTAAGATCTTTCCCTTGCCAATAAAATGTGTAGTCCTTCTCGCTCACCGTTCCAGAGCCCGCCAGGCGCGTTTCCTGAAGTGCAGCTATATCCACCTGAAGTCGTTTAAGCTCATCATTAATTATGGCTGTCTTCCTTACATCATTTACATCAATTAGGTTTTCGGATAGTCCAGTCAACATAGTCCGGACGTTCCAGCATCCCAATCTGAGAGTTTGCTTATTTCTATTTTTTCGATAATTGCTTGGTGCAAAATTTTCTGTCCACAGTTCGGGTTTGACCCTAATCCCCATGCACCCAATGGGGAAAGCAGACAGTGGCGGGACAACACCTTATTGACTGGGGGCTGCCCAGCTTGAAGCGGGCGGTAGCTGTCCAGTGAGATCCTAGAACCTCTCCCACTGTCGGAAGTAGCCCCTGGCGCCATGCCCTACGCCAATTGGGCAAAATGCTTATAACCGGTAACTGCTACTTCCCGTGTTTTGCCGACACCTATAGGGTGAAGCTGGAGTGTCCTCTCCAGGGTGCGAGCTTGGGCACAGTTATATGGAGATCAAGCTGTTGCCCATGCAGCATGTTCCCCCTCTCCACACAGCAGGTAGATCCAAAGGAACGGCAGTAGCCGATACAGTTTGGTACCAGCCATGTCGCAGGAGTTGCCAGAATAATGTCGAATCGACAATAAACTGCCTTAGGAACTCCGACTCCGGATTTATCCTCAGGGTTTACTCCCGAAGCCAATTCCATAAATGGATATTCCCGCAAGGCAGCGGTGGTTTGAATTCAGAGTTCCTTCTCTTAGATAAGCTACCAACCAAGGATCACGAGCCCTATCTGCCCGAAGCTGCTGGTTTTAAGGCGCCAGTCGCTCGCCTTTGCCCCTTCTCCCGTCAGTGGAAACAGTTCCGCCGGGCTCAAATTGAGCCACACGTGAAGGCCGGGAGCTGGACTTGGTTGTCAGAGGCTGTTTGATGCGCGTGCCATAGAAGTATTTTATCTGCAGTGAGAGCTTATCCTCACTACAACTCCCGGGAATAACAACCTTTTGGAACCAAGAAATCACAACGATGTAAAAGTACAAATTAAAACAACAGAAAATCAAGGTGCTCTTCTGATGAATAATCGGATATTCGCACCTAACATTATTATTCCATAAGTATTTGAATAAGTAAAATTGCCGTTAGGTATTGGTGCTTTTGAATTTAATTCCCGTCATATGACGAGCTTGTACTCTAGTAGTTATATAATTGTTAAATTGTGGTTACCAATAATTATTTACTTTAGCGGAAGATATCGTAAAGAAAATAAATCTTTTCTGCTGAAGAGTTATGATTAAACGTTAAAATTGTTGAATTAGTTAGAAACGAAATAAATGAACATTATATTTAAAGGTTATAATTTCAGGGGTATGGGGTATTAAAATGGAAATACATATGTATGGGGAATTAAGAATGTATGTGGAACATACATTCTTGTAAAATAACTAGGGGGAGGATGGAGCCATGTGGCTACTGCCTTGTGACGAGAGGTTAATTAGTGTGTCAGATAATGGACAATTAGGCGTATCAGATTATACCAGGATAGTGCCAGATAAGAGACTGGTCTTAAAAGAGATACCCCACTCTCTGAAAAGAGCAATGGTGTATCGAGGTCAAAGGTTAAAGTCAGGCTGTATAGGTTACTGGGTAAGTTGGTAATGTGCAATCCCAGCCACCTATGATGCTTCCTCTCCCAGACCAACCTAAGACTATAGCTTATCTAGGGGTAATTAATTCTCAAACAAGTAACTTGAACCAGCGTGAAGGATTTACTCAAAACTGTGGATACAATTAGTACTTTTATTTATGTACATTATCTTTTTTTATCTTCTTTTGAAAACTCAAAATAGAATTCATAATCAATTAAAAATAAAAATATGGTTCATTTACACTATATCTATATATAAATTTGTACACTTAATTTTAATTTAATTATCAATGTCACTCTTTCTTCTGTGCTCTTGTTCCTTGAAGAAGCATTGTTACGCATTAAATGTTATTATAATCTCTCACTTGTACTAGTTTTGAATTCTTCCTTCAATGTTATTTAATTAGAAAGTCACATTGACTGATAATGACTGTCTTATTCTCTTGGTTGGTACCACTTAGTTTCATAATTTATAAAATACTGCCAGATGTGGATATATATATATATATATATATATATATATATATATATATATATATATATTATATATATATATATATATATATATATATATATATATATATATATATATATATATATATATATATATATATTATGAAGCAGCTCAAAACTGAGCCACTTATCTTTGAAAGCTCCCACTTTAGGACTTGTACAGCATATGTTGACTTGAGTAAACCCCACAGCTGCGGGTTTCCCAATCACTTGAGATGACAATGTTAGTGGCCTCAGTAATTCACAGAAAGGCACTTGTATAACATGACATCCAATTGCTGACTAGGTCTCTACAGGATTTGATCTGACACTCAGGGCAGGATATGACCTGAAATATAATATTACCTAGGTAGTATCGGCCAACTATCTCTTTATCCAGACAGGAGGTATAGTGAGACAGTTCAGATAAGCTGTGGTTAACCATAAGAGACAGAGTAAGTCATAAATAACACGATTTATCCAATTACCAGTACAATATTCCAGTAAACTCACTTTTACATTTATGTCCATGATTATCTTCATTACAAACACATAGGCCTTATGGTAAATGATGTGTGATATCTCAAACGATACAGAAAATCAATTCCTTTCATACATTCCTTCTTCCAGTTTATATAACACGATCCAGCTGTGGTAAAGTGGGATGTTATAAATATTTATAGGGGACTTAGTGTACTGACTGAGATCAGCTGTGAAGGTATCTGTATCTAATAAGGGTAGTGTATTACAGATGACCTTACTTGCTACCACATATTTATACCTCAGTCAGAATTATTCTGGAATATTGTGATGACTACGTTGAATGTCTAGGGTATGTATATGATGAAGTGTAAGTCACAGCAACAACAGACAGATAAACAATTTAATTTATTCTACCACACGTGACAACACTGTGACACTCACACACATTTAACACTCTATAAGACTATTCTTAAATGAGGCACTGGTAAATTTTCAAATATAAATATGTATTAATTACTGTCACTAATATATATGTGTCCTGATTCAAATACAAAGTGAACCAGGAATCACAATCAATTTTAATTACAAGTTATATGTACAGAATTTATCAATATGAATCTTGTAGTGACATATTTTATTAATATTATCCTATGTGTGTCAGTTGTGTAGTAGTAATATGAGGTAATACTGGTTTTGTTTTTTCAAGCTATGTTGTTATTTGTCATCATGACTTCAAGTGTTTGTTTCTGTTGGAACTAGTATTGGAGATGTTCTCAGTTCCGTTCATTAAAACAATTAATTTCCCCTCTTATTTTTATACAATGTCAGTTTAAGATGGGGTTACATAATGTTGAGCTCCGCTGGCCACATAGGCTTATCTTTCGTGATGGCGGCAGGAAAAGACTCCTCTGCTCAATTGCTCCCCTGTGTTCTGGAGACACCTCACTGTTTGCTATATGGACCAAGGAGTATGCTGTCCGCCTCTGGATTCAGCAAAGCTCTGACCAGGTGCTGCTCAATAACTTTAGGACCACAGTCCCTGAAACAAGAAGGTTGTACCTCCTACTTCAGAACTAATTTATACTCTATTTCTACACTGAGCACAATACATAACAAACACTGAGTTCAGAGCGGTAGGCCAACTGCTATCTTCATCTGAAACAATTTTCACCAGTATATTCCTCCCTAATGGTTATTACGCCTCTGCAATTCCAGCATTATTTCTTTCTAGTCAATAATATAGGTGTCAGTGTACTGTTTGGCAATTCCATGTAGTTTTACTTTCCTCCGACACCTTCTGTTCAGACTGGAGCACTATATAGGCTTTACCTCATGTTCGCTACTGAACCACACATATATACAGACATAAATTACACTGACTAACAAAAAAAAACTTTTTTTTTCTTTCTCTAACATTTCTATGTTTTTCTGGTCAATTTTAATGCGCTGTTTTTAAATCTGCAAACCGTTTTTCTCTATCAGGTCGGGATCTCTAGAAATACGCAATTGAAGTTTTTTAACAACGCATACAGTATTACAACATCATTCGTACAAGAAGTATAACAGTTATGTAGGCTTGAATTTCTTTGCAGTCGACTTTCGTCGGTGAATGGCATGTGGTACATCGCGATGAAGCATCCAACAATAATCGGCAAGCATGGTCACACTCCACCATCCTTGATAACGTGACTCCATTACGGCGATATCTTGATGGAATCGTTCTCCATGTTCATCGCTGAATTCGCCAAGGTTGTCAGGGAAAAAGTCAAGATGCGAATCGAGCAAATGGATTTTGAGGGACATGATACAGCCCATAATTCTGTATGCATCTATGCACTGCTTAACAATATGCAACATAGTCGACAGATTTGTGATTTTCCAGAAAGTTATCGACGATCGATTTGAATGCCATCCATGCGCGAAGTTCACTACCATGTAACAAGTTCTCGAATTGTTTGTCTGCAATAACTTTCCTAATCTGAGGTCCTACAAAGATACCTTCCTTTATCTTTGCATCGCTAACTTGCGGAAACTTTTCTCGAAGATAAGTGAAAGCTTTGCTCGTTTTATCTAACGCTTTTACAAAATTCTTCATGAGCCCCAACTTTATATGTAACAGTGGTAAAATGAAGCTGTCTTTGTTAACTAATGGCTCGCGTATTACATTTTTATGCCCGAGCTGCATACGATCCCGGATAGGCCACACCTTTCTTGCATAATGTTCCTGTCTGTTGCGGCTGTCCCATTCACATCGGAAGCAACAAAATTTAGTATACCCAGTCTCCATGCCCGTGAGAATTGCAATGACCTTTAGGTCTCCACAAATCCGCCATTGGTAGTCATTGTACTTTTTTTTTCCAAACGTATAGCCATATTGTCATAAGTTTCTTTCATATGAACAGAGTAGGCGACTGGCATTGATGAAAAAAAAATTTATGTTATGCAATGACACGGCTTTTAGACTAGTCTTGGAAGAATCAATGAAAAATCGCCATTAGTTGATTATGTGCTCATGACCGTTTACATCTTTGCAATAGCAAATGTCATCACCCATCTCAAAGTATTGAACAAGTTCTCTGTGTCTATGACGAAATTTAGATATTGGAGTATTGGGCGCTAAAAGATTTCATTCTTTGAGTCGCGAACCGAGTAATTCCGCCTGTCCTTTGGTAAGAGCGAGATCACGTATTAGATCTGAAAGTTCTGAATGGTTAATTAAGTAAACACCATCATTCACCGGTATGTAATCTGAGTCAGAATTAGTTTCTAAAGCAGGTAAACTATCACTTTCTGATGGTTCATTTACATCCAACGGATATTGTTCTGGTGGTACTTGGATCGGACACGTGATTGGATCATGAGGCACTGGTTTCGAAACCGATTCAATATTTGGATAAACCACAGACTTTCTAGTTTTAAAAGTGAAACCATGGATATTTGTCAAGCAGAAGTAACAATCAGTAGTGTGATTTGTATGTTCACGCCAAATTACTGGCACTCCAAAAGGCATCGACTTATGCTTCGGCGATTTTCGTAACCAACCTGCCAATGTATCGAACAAACTGCATTTGGCTGCGAAGATTTATTTGCATCATCAACTTTCGAATCGAAATAAAGTTCATATGCTTTCTTTAGTAATGGTGTAAAGTTTTTCTGGTCAACACGATCGGTATAATATCCGCACACGTAACAGAACAGATCAGCCGAATTTCTACAACTTCTAGAAGCCATATTTTGCTCATAATTATTTCAAAATACAGTAACTATTTGAAAAATCGCGTAACATATGTCATGCATCTTTTAGCAGTATAAAAAGTAGAATTATGTTGCTTTTTATTAATTTTTAATAAGCTATATAGTAAAAATGAAACGGGGCAAATAACGGTTTCCCAAAAATATATTTATTCACAAATATCTTAAGAACCCGACGTGACAGAGATAAACGGATTTCAGATTTGAAATCAGCGCAAGAAACTGACCTAAGAACACTTATTCTTATATAAGAAAGAAAAATGTTGTTTGTCAGTGTTACATTCAATTTTCATTAAAAAGATATCAAATATTTCAAGCTTACCACAATTCATGGAAATAATACAGAATTACGTTGACTGGCAATGAATATAGCACAATTTCGATCTGCCGATGTCCCAGGCTTTTATTTAGAAAAATATGCACTGGCGCTCAACGCACTGGTTCTGTAGTAAGTTTATTTGCAAATGAGGTGGTGACCTGACGCCTCTGATTGACTATATTCGCGGGTCTAACCAATCATGCCATGTTTACACAGCTTTTCAAAAAAGTACTCCTACTCACGTTTCCCCTAACAACAAAGAAGTAGTATTTATAGTCCGACTAATCGTGTTTAGCCTTACATTTATTTTCCGCCAATCAAATAGGAGGTAACATGTCAGCCTATTTCCCGTACAATGGTGTGTTGAAAATCTGCCACTGAGCGATTCTGATTTGGGTGTTGTCTGACATCCCTCACTATTTCTTTTGGCTATAATTTGTTATTTCCTAGACTATTTGCGTAACGTTTAACATATTATTTGTCAGCAAGTCCTAAGGAACCCAAATATACAAATTTAAAGGAGCTAAGTGGCTGCGTTCAAAATATGTATTTTCTTCTAGGATAGTCGTGCTGTTGCCACCTCCTCACTTCCAAACTTTAGGGTGTCTGCTGTACTGTCATACTAATGTCATGATTTCAGACATAAAACAGTAGAATGTCATGTTTCCTAATAAGCGTTTTGTAAGTTTTTTAAAACCTAACTCTCGTTTTATCACTGTCGATTTGAAAAAAAAGCTAGTGCTTGTGGCCTTACACGCGTGATGGCAGCAATTGTGTATCGCGCGACTGTGGTAGTATTGCCTGCGTTCCGGCTTTCAGCCCCTCCCTTTCTTTCTATCTTTAGTCCATCTGTCTTTCTTTTTTTTTTTGTAACGTAGTGTATAAAATGACATGAATGGAATTTCAAATCTAGGTCAGCTGCGTATCTCAAGGTTTTTCTTAGAAAGGCAGTACACGTTTTATCGTAGAAAGCGAGTATTGAAGCAGTAGGCTTTTACTATCAACGTGAAACGTTACAATTTGTAGACGAAGTAGAAAACAAGGGGGATTTCGAGTACAGTCATTGTGACAGCACAGTTCTTTACCATTCTTCTTTCCTTTTATTGAAGTTATTTGTTAGGCTTTACATTTACGTTTTAATTTATATATGTGGATTAGAATATTTCACGACACCAGCAAGCATAAAATCATGGAAAACTTTCCAAAGACTATTATCTCATTCCATTCTGTCTTCTGATTCAAATACACAAATAAATTTACTAACACAGGCTGGGATTCCTTCCAGGAATAGCACAATGAGATTCTACACAAAACAACCATTTCCATAAAGCAAAAATTTGATAATATATTTATACAGACAGGCTTTCCAGAATTAAAACAGTCTGCTCACACATATGCAAATGGCAATGAAGCTTATGGCAGATGCTGCTAATCCGTATCCTGTACTTTTTTGAGTTTGCCTGCAAGTGTGTCCGCCTTTCATTCCTTCCTGCTTTATATAGGTCACTAGCTACCGTCTTGGAAAGCATCTAGGCCAAAGTATTTTTCATTCACGCAAAAATGTGTAGGTAGGCAAGGTGTGCTCTTATGAAAAATCCAAAATAAGTCTGGAGTCCTTATATCTGAACGGATTTCCTCCATCTTAGGCTTATGATTCGTATGAATGAGCTCTATCAATTGAGATTATTAACTTATTCTATAGTTTATCCGACTTTTCACTGGAGCAGCCGAAACAGGGAAAAACACAACAAGGTTCATGCTCCACTGTCTTCTTTTCTCTACACCACATCCAGTGAAAATATAGATATCTGCCTAAAGCTAATAATCCATATTATCAAACCTGGTCATTCTTTAACTAGGTACTCCATCTATGTTCTCACACTGCCTTCCGAAATATTTTTAACTTCTACACTTTCGCTGTCTCCATGATGTATAGCCTAGCGTATCCCCGACACTACGTGTACCAAGCTGGCGTTTCATTGGTCAGTTACTTACACGGGTTTTGAGCGGTGTATAATTTTAAATGATCGTCGAGATTTGATTCAGACTTCACTACATACCTAAGTATGACGGGTTCTATATGACGTCATCAGGCAAAAATAAAAGATATGATAGTCTCGTGGCCAAATTACCAGAAGGGGGTACTAATTAGCCATTAAATGACTGGTCGCTAATGGACGCTATAGAAATAAATAAATACGTAGCTTGTTCACATTTTAGGTTGCCCTGCAACGCAGTAAAAGAATAAAACGACTTGTAGGCTAGATCCCAAGGAAGCAGCAGTCTCAGTTTTAACAACAATCACAGCCGAACCAAGTTTGTTCAGTATGGTGACGGAAATTAGCTGAGATTTTATTATTGTGATGTTAAAACATTTAATACTTAATATTAACATCTTCTATTATTAATAACAGTTTATAACATCTTCTATTATTAATAACAGTTTATAATATTAACATCTTCTATTATTAATAACAGTTTATAAGTAATTTTACACGATTTCCAACTGCCGTGGGATTTTTAACGTGCGCAAATTGCACACGGGACCTCCTATTTTTTCGCCCTTGTCCGAGAAGGCTAAGCATCCGATCTCACTACCCTTGAGACCAGGGGGGAGTATGACGTAATTAGGACCACTGGTTCTGAAAATATATTTCAATAAATTATAATCCCTCAACTGGGATTTGAACCCGGTAGATCTTGAATACGAGGCGGACGCCATACCTCTGAGCCACTCCGACCCCCTAATCGAGCTTATCAGGCCGCTGCCCTGGCAAAATTTAAAAATTATTACACCTACCCACCACAAAAAATATTTATAGAATGTGTGATTCATATACATTATATACACACATTGGGATTCTCGCCGATGCTACGGAGTTCGTGCACTGCGCTGAGATCCTCCTTGTGTGATCTAAGGGAGAAGATCGGAGCACTGATGGCGTTGTCCGTGTGCAATGAAGATAGTCCTTAAAAACCAAACCAAACCAAGTCCTTTTACAGAACTAAGTTTTCTGTATAGGATAAAATAATTATTTTATCACCATTTTAACCAAATTTCCTTAAGTAGTTAAATCTTCTCTAGTATTGACTACATTATCAGACTGAATGATTGGTGAACTAATCGCTCGTTTAATCGTGCTGAGTAGCCTTTTATTATAAGTTGATGTCTTTTTAGCTAAATGCTTTAGTATAACATTGACTATTATCAGGCTGAATATTTCTGAACTAGTCGTTCGTAATATCATGCTTAATAGTCTTTTACTATTTATAGAATTAATTTTCACGCATCTTTCATTGGCATACTTAAACACTTAAACCAATGAATGATTTCATTAATTCCTAACTGTTTAATATTCGCATCATTTCATTAGTACAGTTAATCACTTAAACTAATGAATGACTTACTTAAACTTAACTAATTATGTTTATAAATAGTAGTGTGTCTTTTTTAAATTTTAGGTCAATCTACATTTTCTTTGTTATAACTGGTATTTTGCAAGTTTTCTTAACTAACTGTTTCCCTTTAATACTGCACCTTGAATTCTGTCTGCTCTGACGTTCTTTTTATTTTGAAGAGAATTTTACTCACTTCGGTATATTTTGATTTTTCGTTTGTATTAACCCTTCTCGAATTCTGATTGTCTTGTTTCAGCGCCTCTATTTGTCTATCCGTTTTTGTTTTAGTATCATGTTCAACATTTTCTACGTCAGATAAGGATTCATCTTCGTCAGCACTACCATCTGTACCTATTACTAACTTCGCTTTTCTAATTGGTCTGTTATTTTTTTCCGGTTGCTGAACATTCGTTGTCATCCAGAGTCTAGAATCATCTCGCCTCAGTTGTTGTACATGGGCCTTAGTTGTATGGTTTAATCTCTCATTCCATATCTTATAATTAGTATTAGAGGTTCTTTCTAATATGGTGTAACCTTTTATCCATCTATCGTCGAAATTAGAGTTTCTGACATTCATTTTGAAATATACTTTATCACCCGGGTTAAATTCTTGCAGGCTTGCGTGTCGATCTGCGGTCCTTTTGTTCTTATTGAAGGCCTTCCTCAAATTTTTTGTTACAAGTGTATAGGCTTTATGTTTTTCTTGTTGTTCTACTAGAAAGGTCTTTGTCTCAGGAGACATGGACTCCAAGAGTTGTTCTGTTAAAATCATCTCCTTGATCCCTTCAAAATCCTGAGTAAAATTTCCTAACTGGCACCACCTCAGCAAATACATCTCTAAACTGAAAACTGCTGATATGTCTCTCCTGTTAGAAGTTTAGCATTTCTAAATCTTCTTCTATAAGCTTCTGCATTTTGTTCATACCTAACCAACAATGCTTGTTTTAAGGCTTCATAATTGTTCTGATCTTCTATTGGAAGTTTTAAGAACACATTATAAGCAACTCCTTTCAATCCTTGTGACAACTTCAAATTCCACTTCTCTTTTTCCAAGCCATATGTAGTAGCCAATCGCTCATACCTGTCAAGGAAATCTTTGATTCCTTCGTCCTTTTCAACAAATGGGTCCAAATGAAAGTTCATGGCTCCATTTGAAGTACTTTGGCTGGAACTATTTTCAGAGTGAGATGAGCTGCTCCCATCACTATTAGCCGTTACCTGGAGTTCGAGTTCTTTTAAACTCAGCTCATGAGCTCTTTGCAACCTCCTTTCTTCAGCTTCCAACATGAGTCTCTTTTCTTCTCTTTCTGCTTCCCATCTTGTGGCTTCTCTTTCAGCTTCCAATCTTTTGGTTTCTCTTTCAGCTTCCAATCTTTTGGCTTCTCTTTCAGCTTCCAATATTTTGGCTTCAGCTTCCAATCTCTTGTCCTCTCTATCCAAATATTTGTCCACTTCAGTTGCAACATACTGGATAAGAGCATCACCTGTCAATCTTCCGTCCTTTCCCTCCTGCATGATCGCAGATAGGAAATTCACCAAATCAGCCATGACTATATGTAAGAGTATATCTAGTTTTACCTTTTACCAAGTTATCTTAATTAAATTTAATTAACCAATTGAACAAATTAAATTCCAAGTAACTGTGTGAGCTTCAACAGTTTCCTAAGTACTAAATGGTACTTTTCCTAAACAAAAAAAAAATTCAATTTTTGAATTTAATTCAATAAATTCACTTTACAACTACTTGTGGCACTAGACAAACTAGAGATAGATGAAACAGATAAACTATGGCTCAGGATACCCAAGATAATCCCGCGAATGAGCCCCCACTGTAGCGTAAGGTTTTTCTCATATGATGATAGTGTTTAGAGAAGAAATAAAATTCTCTCCAGAATGTATGAAGTTCCAGTGTCAGAGAAGTGCACTGGTATCACACGTGAGCTACGGCTGCGAATACTCTGAGCTAGGCAATAGTTTAAGGCTTCAGAAATATACTTTGCCACCTAAGCTGTAGTAACTCATGTGATATTATAATAATTCAGAAAAAGTAACTCAACTTAAACGGTTAAAAATTTAACAAGTTTCTTGAGTACAATTTCATAATTTATTATGTACATCTATCTAATTCTGAAATGAAGGGTGAGTGTTGGACGATGGTGATTATGGTTATGTATTTACATCAAGTTGATAATATAATTAGAAGTTTAAACTTAAACAAAGAAAATAGTCCCCATGGGATCTTTAAATTTACTGTACACCAAAAAATGTCCTCTCACTGTTGTTATTTATCTACTATTAGTCTGTCTCTTTTAATCTATGCCCTAATTTTTCTCATCATCTGACTGAGGAATGTCTCACATTAGCCACTGGAATATTCACTAGGTTACCCAACTTTGAATCAGCACTTGTCCAGATATGGGTTGACACGTAACACTCTATTCTGAAAGTCACTCTTCATTCCAATCCCAGCAATCAGGGGGGAAAAGGCTATGAAACACTTCAACCTCTAGGCTCCTGTTATGGTTAGGTAGCAGGATCGAAGGTCCACCTTGACTTCAGAGTTTTTGAGATTTGACTATAGAACCTGGAATAAGAGGTATCGAGTGGCTAGGCAATGTCATGGAGACCTATTACATCTTAGGGTGTGATGAGATGAGGGTATCATCAGATGTCTGCATGTATGATAAATGATACATGGCTGTGTAGGATTTAGAAATAGGGAGACAGACTGGTGTCTACTGTAAAACATTGTATCAAATATAATAATGCATGAATAATCAAAACAATATGAATATATGGACAGGATGCAACCTTTTCTTCCCTCAAGTCAGTACTGGTCTTGCTGGTGGGTTATAGACCCAGACAAAACCAGAATACAAGGTAGATATATTTAGCCCTGACAAGGACTGTGGTGGTTATATTTTAGGTTTTCCAATCTTCAGCAATCATATCCACACAAACAATATGTCCGATACATTCACAACACACTAAAATCTGAAATAAAATTGATATTATTCACACACACACACACACACACACATGCATATATATATATATATATATATATATATATATATATATATATATATATATATATATATATATATATATATATATATATATAGTAAACCTACACACCCTCTAGGATCAATTCCAAGCTCTTATGAAGACTGTAATCTGTGAAGAAGATCTGCCCTTCATGCAGTGGCAACTGACGTAGTCTAGACATAACTCTACTTGTCTTCTGGCTGGGTTTTAGTTGTGTGTGATTTTGAACTGAGCGTTCTCGCCTTATATATTGTGAGCGCGGCCGTCTGATGGAGCAGGTAGGGTTTGCCTCTTTTCAGCACTGAAAATCTCTATCATATTGGGTATTATGTGCAACTGTCCCATCAGTCGTTCCAATACACACTCAACCAAGTTTATCCAGCACGTTGTCTTATATTTCCTTTACCTTCCCCTATTGGAAGCTTCCTTTTCATACACTTAAACCTACAATCGAGTATGGCATGTATTTACTACTAATTTATTTATTCTAGCACTAGGTTAGACCTGGGTTGTGAAAGGCAAATAAAACTGCAAATATCTAATTATATACATACTTCTTCCAACTTTCCTTTTGGATTTTCATTCCTGCCTATCCCTTCTGCGAAAATCTTTAATATTTATCACATTTCACTTATACATTGTCCTATTATCAAAGAAATTATTTACCTGACTTGCGATACTTTTCTTCGTCATTGTGAATTGTGCATTCCGGCTTCTTTCTGATAACATAGCCGACTGCGCTTGCGTGACCGCTACTATTTTTAGACTTTAGTTACTCTGTGGTCTTTTTTTTTTGTTTACATACATTTCAAGGCTCTTGCAATTTATTCTTTCTCTGTTCGTTCTATCAGTCCATTAACTAAGCGTGTTTTTGCACACTTTGCTACAAGGTATTAGTTTACATGTTAATAATGAAAAAATATGGAATTCGAAATGTACAACTTACGCCAATCTTTATGCTCACATACTGCTGGCTCAGAGAAATAAAGGCACTTGTAGTGGCCTCACTTTGACTTGTGTTTCAGTTCCCCAGATTCCGGTTTTCTGTGTTAAAAAATTAGAGTTTTCCTGGGCTCTAATTCCTCAAGACGCTCACACAAGGGTCCGGTCCGCTAAATGAAAGCTGATTTTAGTCTTAACTCTGACAACTCCGGTTGTCTTCTTGGCACGAGGTAGATTTTCACAGTGCTTTCAACCGACTAAATTGTCAGGTTTTATTGCACTTGTCTATTTTGTTTCGATTTAGGCAGGGTTCAATCAGGAATTTTGTTGTTCCTCTATTTCAAACCTCCGCCACTCGTTTTAAAATTTTCGTGCTTAGTGGGATAATTCAAATTATTTCCACATGGAAATTTCTGCGTGCTACTGCAAATGTCATGTCTTCCAAATATGGTATGAAAACATCCGATACTCTCTCGGCAATGTTTTCTCAAATACAACATCTTACTTTCATCTAAAGTAATGTCTTTGTAACAAGGTGTACAGGAAATGATTATGTCATTCGTTTCCGACGAGTGCATGCCGACAGGTCGCTAATTTATCACGGGGCACTCCTAGGTAAATATGACACACGATTACTATACGAATAAAACCGGGCCTATCTTGGTTTTACCTGCGTCTTAATCTTAGCAAAGCCGAGAAGCGCAAAGCAAACATGATCAATTATCACTGAATGGAGTGTACAATTGATAAGAAAATAGCTAATATCTGCTTGATAGCAGAGAAAGAAATGGACGACAACGGAAATTGCAAGTAATTTTGTACACAGAAAAAGGAATTAAATATTGCCGGAGAGGAAAAGAGATCGAACCAATTATTATGTGACAATTCCTCTTCTACCCTGGGGCATATAGGTTTGCCAGAGAGAGCGCCATAGTATCCAATCGGCTGTCTTCCTCCTGGTCCAGTTCCAATCTAGTCCTTGTGTCACATAATTCTGGTCGATCTCTTGTCCGCTCCGGCAGTATTTAGCTACCTTTATGGGGCGTGCAAATTTTGTGAACTTTTCAATGGTCGGCACATTTACTTCCCCTACCTTCCGACAGGTAATTGGAACTTAAAAATGTAATTATGAAATCACAATAATTGTGATGTCGGTTCCCAGAGAGTTAATATACTAAGGTTGTTTGTTCAGAGAACAGGAGCATAGATGTTAAAACCTCTTCGTATTAGGGATGTTGAGTCTAGAAGGCTTGGAAGGCCTGGCAAGAGGGACAAAATCCGAAGAACGTTTATTTGGGTTTAGCTGGACGGTAAGAAGCTTTCTACGATTAGAGGGTTTGTTACTCTTGATATATTTGTATGTGAGTGAGAGTTGCCATGTGGTTTGTGAATTGGACGTCCACTTTCAGCTTAAATACTCCTCCTCCCATGTCCACAGTTGTCCACTTTTTATGTACCCCTTCCTCCCCCCTCTCATGTGGACGTCTTTTATGAATAGCCCCTTGGATGATGCTCAGATAGTAGCAAAGAAGGGTTTCTGAACCTGCGGTCTACGGACACATTGGAAGACCATGGATGGACTCTAAGGGTTCAGTGTACATGACCTAAAATATTAAATGTAAACTTTTTAATTATGCTTTTATGTACATTTTATTTCCTAAGAAGGGGTCCATAGCCTTCATCCGACAATCAAAGGGGCCTATAGCCTTCATCGAACAATAAAAGGGGCCAATATCCTTCAACAAACAATCAGTGGGGTCCTTAGCTTTCATTGGACAATCAAAAGGGTCCGTGGGACAACAAGAAATAAAGAAACTTTGAGATAGACTGGCCCTCAAAGCAGCTAAACTTTTAAAAAAGGTTTCTATCTGAAAAACACATTACAAGTAAAACAAAGCCATGACATTTAAAAAAAACATTCATGTGCTGACTCTGTCTCAACATGCGATGAATTATAGTATTACCTATGTACATTGCAGACTAGTACTGCTTGAGTAAAGTGCTAGAACATTGTATTATATTATAGCAGCATATTTCATCTAACATTAATATCTTTTATATTATAGATTTTCTGGTTCTATGTAAAACATTATAAACCATAGCTGTAATAACAGACTGTTGCATAACTTCAACCAGTAAGCTGTCTTGGAAATTAAACACCTAATTGCAATGCAGACTAAAAACATTGACGACATTGAAAGAATATCTAAGTTAAACATTGTGGCAAGAGTTTCAGTACCATTTAAAGAAGGAGGTCATTACAGTCTTTCGCTCATGCATTTACGCATGTACAACACACTCTCTCTCTCTCTCTCTCTCTCTCTCTCTCTCTCTCTCTCTCTCTCTGCATATACACACTGTTATGCGGCCACATTATATTTAGATTCAAGCTTTGAACACCGGCTACCACGCGACAAACATGGAAAACTAAGAGCCAAGGATCCTGACCTCCAGGACGGCCCAAAATTCCATGGAATGACAACATCAGACAATCTCTGAAAGACCAAGGGCTGGACTGGAACTGGGCCAAAAGGAAGATAGATGGTTGAATAGTGTGGTGCTCTCTCTAGCAAATTTCTACACCCCAAGGTAGAAGAGGAACATCTAAGTAGTAGAAGTAGTAGTAGTAGTATTAGTAGTAGTACTAGTTTTAGTAGTAGTAGTGGTGGTGGTGGTGGTGGTGGTGGTGGTAGTAGTAGTAGTAGTAGTAGTAGTAGTAGTAGTAGTAGTAGGAGCAGCATCAGCAGCAGTAGTAGTAGCTTTGAACACGAGACAATACTGTAGCAGTATATTTTATGTACCGGTATCAGAAATATTCATGATAATTTTTTGTAACAACACTGAACACAAGAGACTATAACGATGCCAAAGTTCTGGTTCTTTGTACAGATATTCACTGCTGCATTAATAAATGTAAAGCCTAGAGCATAACCAAGCCTTTCTTGCATAGAAAACTCCTTATTTAAATGTAGAACAATATTTCATTACATAAATAAACTGTGCAAGCAAGTACATACTAAGTCACACAACAAACATGACTCAACAATAGGATAAAAAAGATGATAAGAAGACGCTGAAAATAGATAGGGCACACACTGAGGAAACCTGATGATAGCATTACCAGACAGCCATTGTTCTAGGATACCCAGAGTAAGACAGGTGTCACGGGTTGCCTCCTCTTGGCTCTGCAGTAGTGGTCCAACAGTGGCCAAAACCTAGAGTAATGTGGGTTTTCAAAGGCGTCTACCTTCGCACAGGATTACTCTTGGCAGAGTTGTAGATAGAAGATAATGATGCTTCTACCTGGAGGGAGTATTCACAAGATATTCAGAAAGCACGAACAATGTTGAATGAGTCCCAGCAATGTTAACTTTAGTATCTGCCGTCAACTTTTGTGAAGGAATTTCTTATAATTAGCTCGTTCAAGCCCACAGCTGATCATATTCAGCGAAATCTTAAATTTTATTTTATAGCTCTGTTTAAGTGTATTTAAGAAATGGACTGAGACATACGAGTGCAGATAATTCAAAATGATTAAATCAACGTTAAATTTGTATATAAACAAATAAATTTAATAATCAATTACATTTAACAGTTTAAAACTGAAAAATTCTTTTTTAAAAGTACTCACCACAGGATGATGTTATGGTTTTCGAAAAGTTCACTTGGCAGTTTTTAAGTTTCTACTTTGCTGCCAATAGTTTGATGGTTTCTGCTCCCGCTGATGTTAGCTTCTTTGCAGATGACTGGTTCACTCGTCACTGGTCAGGTCTGAAAGTTGTGACACGTTCCAAGAAGTATCAGGGAGTAATCACAAAGCTGATCCCACGTCTCTAAGACCCGTCTGATGATGGTGTCTAGCGTCGACTTCAGGCCACTTATACGCTCACTAGTTCCAGAGATAGTACCCTCAATTGGTACCACCGACTAGTGTCACAAAAGAAGAGAACAAATACCCTCTTGAGTATTGTGTTTTCCCGACACACACTCATGTGCCCCTCTGTTTTCATTCCACCATCCTATCTGCCTCAGAACTTTACTCTCTCTGGGAATAAATCCTAATCCTAGTGAGCTGAAAACTTCCATTACATTTAGATTGAATAGGTTTACATTTACTTCTACATTGGTTGAAAAGGTTAACAAAATAATAAGTATGTACATAATTTTTCTCATCATTCACTCCCTGCGTTATATGGAACTTGGGACTACCTCTTCTTCTGGTTCTCTATAAGAAACTCGCATGAAGCAGTCACCAGCCCTCGCAGTGATGGTTCTTGAAATCATCATTCTATATGCTGAGGTCGCCAGCCTCGTATGACTTGGACATCCACTAGCAGTTTTTGCATATTAATATTCACATATTAATAGTCACATGTCAATATATACATATTATTTCAAGTGTTAATAATGTAAAATATAGAATTATAAATGTACAACTCACCCCAAAATTGTCTTTGGGATCACAGACTCCTGGCTTAGAGAAAGAGTTAAGGCAACTTGTTTAAGATGCCTCTTCCACATGTTCTGAGGTGTTACTTTACAATAGGTTCTCACTATGACTTCGTGTTCAGATTCCTATGATTCTGGTTTTCCATGTTAATAAAGGTATAGTTTTCCTAGGATATGTATGTCCTCAAGATTCTCAAACAAAGTTCTGTCCTATAAATGGAATTCTGATCTTATTCTTTACTCTGGCTGTCTGGCTGGTCTCTTAACGAGATGAATTTCACAGTGCTTTTACCCGACTAAAGTGTCAGGTTATATTGCAACTTTCGTCACCCGCACGTTATTGTTTACTATTATACCAGGCTCCAATCAGAAATGTTGTTATGTTTACGTCTCGAAAGCCGGCCAATAGTTACAATCATGCGTGGTTTGATGAGGTCTATTCAAACAATTTCCTCATAGGAAAATTCTGCGTGTTATATAAAAGGTCACTTTCCAAATATGGAATTGTTATATCCGTCGATTCGCAGTAATGATTGCACTACAACTCCCTACATTATCACAAATAATATCTTCGAAACAATTCTGTCCGGAAGCTATTACAACATTTCGTCTTTCAGGTGCATGTCTGGAATATGTCCGCAGACGGATAATTTATCTCTCCGTCCTTGTGCAAACACCGACCCTCGTATAACCATCTGGGCTGTGACTCTTCACGACAGTAGTTAGTGAATCACAATCGCCTTATCAACGCTAAATAAACTTCCTGGGCGTACGTCCTTTTAATCCGGCGCGCGAGAATTTAACCAACATGACTGTCGGTCAATATTGTATCACTTGTCTACTCTCTCAGCAGGGATGGTCAGGTAAACAGACATGACGAATTATTACGAAGAAGAAGTGCAAACAACGACTCTGAAATAACAATACTGCCGGAGAGAAAAAGAGAGCTAACCCAATTATGTGACAAGAGGTAGAGTGAGACCAAGGAACACACGGAGAACAAAACTAGAGACGGACATGAAGGGCGTGAAGATGCCATTGAAAAACCTTGAGCTGATGGCACCGGACATGAAGACTTGGCATACGTTTGTTGAAGACCTAGGTTCCTTGGGGAACTAAATGGTGATGATGATGATGATGATGAATAGGATAATAAAGGTGATCATCATCGATCTCAGAAGCAAAGAACGAGTGAGTGGTGTGCATAAAGAACAGAGAATGTAGAAACTAATGAAGCTCCACAGATTGATATGTTATTATTGTTCCAATTTTGTCAACAGTTCTGGTGTATACCGTGTATTTATTACAGTGTTTCTTCTTTCGTGGAAGGCCAGCTTATTTTGCTAGAAGTGCATCTGTAAGCTATGTACTCAGTCTGTTTTGTTTAAATCTTTTTAAACAATACTCATGAAGTAAAATAGTCTTTCAACGTCGCAGTTGATCACACGGAATAACAAAAAAACTAAGATCCAGCAAACTTAATTCCCAGAAGAGATTTTCATTATGAATTTGTGCGCCTCGAAACCTCTGCTCAAAATTCAGCTGCCTGAATTTTGTTCTTCATTCATGTAAATTAATCATTGGTAGCTGAATTTCAATTTTTCCGATGCATTCTAAAAAAAAAAAAAAAAAAACGTGAACGCGTTAGTAGGTGGTTTAGTGGGCTCTTTAGTAGGAATTTCAAGAGATTATTCATCCATAAATGGAAAATCCATTTTACTTTGGCATACAGAAGAAAATGGTTATACAAGTTTTATATGCTTCATAGTTTTCTTACATTTCACGAGGTCAAAATAATTAGCAATTACAAGACATTTCTAATATATTGTCTACCATAACATGGAAAAAAATGTGTATCATGCTTGTGTTAAAAAAAAAAAAATAAAAAAAAATCTAGCGTGAAAATCACTTGAGGAAACTACAGTGAGCCAACTCCATAGATGTAACTGAGTCACATAAGAGTACAATGCAGTACTGTATGGTAGGCGAGGGTGGCGCCGAACGAGACCTCACTCCACCGTAAAAAAAAATCCCCAGGGAAAGTTCTGCTTGCAGCATTTCCATTGGTATAAAATGACATCTCTTGGCACATAGTCTTGCCAGTTCTTTAGCTCAGAATCACGCATTCACTCTTTCCGAAACTTTTGAATGTGTGAAAACTCGGCAGAGTAGAACAAAGGGTAATCTTCAGACTCCGCACGGGCCACAACTGATTGGAATACCACCTATTCCGCAAGATAAAAAAAAGGAAATACCGATGGATGTAACTGTGACACCGATAAAATAACTGCTGAACATCTGCTTCAAAGATGCCCAGCTTACGAGGAACAGAGAAAGCGCATTTGACCGTCACCGATACCATTCATGGAAAAGCTCTATGGAGATAGAACTAGCTTCAGGCTGATCACTGCTTTCTTTGAACAAATTCAAGTTGACGTCTGAGAGTGAACGACGGAGATTGTGTGGGAATTTTTTTATAAATTTCCAGTGACTAACATAAGTGGCTCAAGCTAAAATATAGGAAAACATTGCTTTTCCAAGTGATAGGAAACTCTATACATAGCGATACAACAGTAGGCAATCTGATCATCAGAAACGGTTCCCCCGTCGAACAAGTGTTTCGGCATGTTATTCTCTTTTACACTCTAAGGGTGGCGGGCCCACCTGGGTCATGACTCCCAAGTGTCTCCGCCTCCTGTTGTCTTATGTAGAAAATGAACCCACTCCACCTCGGCTGCAGCTTTAAAATCCACAATTCTGCCAGCCGGAGGCAATTGTGAAAGTAACCCTTATGTTGAAAACAAATTATTGTGCCACAGCACACCACGACTAGGGACAAACACTGACGCACCTGCGCAAAGCCAACGAGGCTTGAAGCCACTGCACGCTAGCAACTGAAATCTACTTGCGCCCAACACCTCATATAATACACGCCGCGTGTTGCCTGTAAGCCACTGTCCTTTCACCAATACAACGAAAAACTCAATGTATTGCGGACTTAGAAAAATGTTCCCCTTTCCGGATGTTTCCTGTAACGCAGGTGGGGATAGAGTTTACTGTCCCGAGTTCCTTATGTCACAGCATATGTTACCCATATTTGGTGATGACGCAAAATCGAAAGTATGGGAAGTTGAATAAGGATTGCACTCTCGAGGCTTACACCTAGTGAGTTGGTGGAGAGTAAGAAAAGGTAACGATGGAAACGGATGACGTAAAAATAATGTCATTTTGGGATGATGTAGGAACTTAGTAGTGTCGTAAATTTATTTTGAGAGAAAAGAGTCTTAGAAATAGTGGTCCGGTTTAGAGTGAAAAATGATGATGGAAAGCTCAGTGATAGAAAATGTAGAGATTTAATAGTTGCTTCACAGCGTGCTGGAGGAGAGTAAAGACAGACTTATTTACGACAAATCGCTTCTCTCAATCTTCTCTTCCGCTCTCCTGGTCAAACAATTATTTGCCAGTTTTCCAGACTCGCATCTGCGCGCACACCGATTTGGTGTTTTTTTCACACACACAGGCGACGTTGATACAAACTATATTAAACGAATAGGGGAAAAGTTGGGCTTTGGGTATATCCAACACACAGAACTAAATGAGTTTATGTGATTTTATTCACTTTAAACATCAATCACTAAAAATATCAGATATTACATAAATTATCATAAGTACACAAATGCAAATAACAAGTTTGGAAGGGGTGAAGAAGATTGGTATCGACTAAGCCCTTCCCGCTTATTAGACAAAGATAAACCCAGTCCAAAGATAGATAATATCAGGAACATAGGTACGTTAACCTAACAGTGAAGTTAATTACTCTGAAAGAGGTGTTACAAAATTAGGTATAGGTGATAGAAAAAAACCTGTTCTTCCCAGCTGTTCTTCCCTTTACTAAGCAAATGGAAAGGAGGTGGTTTTAAACAGAGTTAACAAATTATCAACTATCCCACTTAAAGGAACAATGTAGGGTATACAGAAAAGATATATATTACCAGGTAAGCAAGTTAACAAAATGGTCACACAAAAGAATTAATTTCCTGTCATTCATACACGCGCTAGCAAAGGCCTTCACTCATCTTGCTCTCACTTACCGATTGTGAAAAAATCTTGCACTCCATAGAATAACACAACAGCAGTTACACCTCAAACTAAATGTATGAGTGTTTGTTCAAGTTCTAGCCCCAGATTATCGGGTAGGCGGTCAGCACATAAAAGGATCCCGTAATCGCTGGAAAATGAATCTGTAGTTGTGTCTCTTTTCTTAATAACAGTTTCTATGGGAGGGCACGGTCTCTGATACCGGGGTGAGGATGGTGTGGTCTATTTGACTATGCCGCTGATAATAAAATTCTTACGCGTGCTGGTACACTTTATCCGTGAGGTATGGTTTAAGTCCAGTGAGAAAACTAGTCACATCACTGTTCAGGAAATTATGAATTATCTCTCTGTGTCAGTAAACTAACAAAGCTCGGGCCAGTGTTCTTCTTCCCGTTACGACTTAAGTTGTTTGATGGTGCGTTAAATTTGTCTTTGGGTGTGCTTTCTTTGCTATAAGTTAGATAGCGGAATTCCAAACATAGAATCGCCTCAAAGATTAAAAATTTACACAGTCTCAACAAGTTCTGCGTCAGGGGAACTCTACACACTGTTTATGCTTTGCTTTGCTTAGATTGATTTCTTTATTGCTTTCTTAATGCTGGGATCGCACAGGTTACGATCACTCTGTATGAAAGAAAAAAAAGACATGTAATATACCGAAAACAAATAACCTTCTAAAGCGCGATGAATTTCCCGTTAAGCCTATAATACACTCGAGTATTTAATTATGTATTTAATAAACACTGCGCGAATTCTAGTGGTTAAAAACCCACATCTATAAAACTAGGACTTAACTGAATTTATTAATTATAAATTCCTTCGCGACTTTAAAAGTTAATTTAAGCATCTATTATCTTTTGAAATAATATAATAGATAGATCATTATATTTAAAACTGGAACTATTGAGATGGTTTAATTTAATAGATTTAAATTAACACAAAATCCATTGAAATAGAATGACTGAACTAGACCACTGATCACTTTACACAATATATATTACCGCTTTGCACAGAATAGAAAACACTGCAAATATATATATAAAATCCAGGGGAAAATCTATAACAAGATTTCAATAAAGCTAGTGCTTCTGTAAAGGTCTGGCCAGCGAGTGATAACGTGTCTAGTCTTCATGGTCTATTTAGCTAAAATGGAATGTAAGTTGAGTGGGACATGATAAACTTGACAACTTATTTGATCTCACGAACTTTTGGGGATCTGACCGCCAAATCAAGAGAAGAAGCCGCCCCCTGGTCTTCGTATCCGCTCGCTGCTGCCCGTTTCGCTTTCCCCCGTTCGCTCGGTTCCTCGATTGACACCGAGACGCGAAATTAGCGGCAAGCAACTGCGTCTCGTATCAGGGAAAACTACTGTCTTTGATAGCGCCGATAGTCTCCCCTAAGATCCTCAGTCTGTCTCTTTGATCTCGTGCCGCCTACTAAATGAGTCCCGGTGGAATGAGTTCTGGCAAACGAAAAGTTACAACAAATGTTCAGGGGTTCTAATGTTATGAAAAGCTAAAGGTCCCTTTAAATCATCCATCATATCAGGGAAAATTCACTTGTCAAACTAGACGTACGTCACAATCGTCCCCACTTTTAGACATGAAACCATTTTTCATGTTTCATTTTTTGACAATGGAGGTGACCTGATTGGTGATTTTAGGATGAGTGGTATCTTCAGTTTGCTCTTCTTCCTCTGTAGACCAGTTTCTACTCAGGAAATCAGCCCCGACATTCTGTCTTCCCGGAATATATTCCACTTTGAAAGAATAAACGCTTAAAAGAAGCGCCCAACGCATGATCCTTGCGTTAAATTCTTTATTGGCACCAAGAAATGCTAACGGAGCGTGGTCTGTTTGCACCGTGAAAGATGTACCATAAAGAAACTCATGATGGCGTCTGATACCGTCAATCAGAGCAAGACATTCCCTTTCAACTACGCTGTAGTTCCGTTCCGCTTTATTTAATTTCCGACTGCCATAGGCAACTGGAAATAGCATGTTCAGGTCACTGTCATCGGCTTGAAGCAGTGTTGACCCGATGCCCTGACCTGACGCGTCGACTCTCAGTACAAAAGGTTTCTTGAGGTCAGGCAACCTCAAAATGGGGTATGCAGACAACTGTCCTTTCAAAGTGCTATACGCGTGTTCGCACTTTTGATCCCATATGACCTTATCAGGACAACCTTTCTTTGTGAGGTCAGTCAGAGGTGCCGTCAGTCCGTTGAAGTTCTGGATGTACTTCTGATAGTATGCACATAGCGATATGAAGGAACGTACGTCTTTCTTCGTTCGGGGTCTTTTTGCTGCCACTATTTTCTCCACGTTCTTCTTAATAGGCCAACTGCATCCGTGAGAAATAGTGTGCCCCAGGAAGTCTAACTGTTCAAACCCGATGAGACATTTGCTAGGTCTGGCTGTGAGACCCGTTTCCTGTAGTCTCCTGAGGAGCATAGCAACCGTAGCAATATGTTCTTCATAGGTTTCCGATGCAATTAAGATGTCATCCATGAAATTATGGATATGGGGACTTTGCAAAGGTTCTAGAAGCTTCCTCATCATCCTGGTGAACACTCCTGGTGCGTTATGCAAACCGAACGGCATCACGTTAAATGTGTAATGTCCTTCACTAGTGCTGAAAGCTAACAAAGGTTTAATTTCCTCCTTGACTGGTATTTGATAATAACCTTTGCTGAGGTCAATCTTGGAGAAGATCTTTGCTTTGCTGAGCTTGGTGAACAACTCAGAAACAGTTTGGAGAGGTTCGGGCTGGAATTCCGTTACAGCGTTTAGCAACCTGTAATCAATGCACAGCCGAACTTCCTTATTGGGCTTCTGCAACAGCACTACACTCGAGCTGTAAGGAGATGTAGACTCACTGATAATTCCTGCCTGACGCAGCTTGTCTATTTCTCCGCGAAGTGCATCAGCTTTAGCGTACGGGATGGGGTAAACTCTGGTTTGAACAGGGGTCTCGTTTGTTAATTTCATATCAAATTCAATGAGATTTGTTCGACCAGGTACATCCGTTAAGACTGCACTGTACTGTTTTAGTAGAGCCCTGGTTTCTGTTTGTTGTTCTGGTGAGAGATTGTCGCCGAACTTGACATCTTTAAAGGATTCTGTGGGTTGCAATGGATACTCCATGCAACCATCATCATCTTCCTCGTCTTCCGTTGCTATGGCGACAGCCAGGAGATGCTCGGAGGATGGCACCGGTCTTTCCAAATATTTCTTTAGCAGATTTATGTGGAAGACCTTCTCCTTTCCTTTGATGGAGATCTTGTAGTTGGTACGTGAGATCTTTTTAAGGACGGTAAACGGTCCTTGCCATCCGATGCGAAGTTTATTGCTTCCGGTTGGAAGTAGCAATAGGACTTTCTCCCCTGGTTGTAGTTCTCTCTCTTTTGCAGCTTTGTTGTATCTTTTAGTAATTTTAGCGCGGGCTTTCTTAAGGTTGGTAGTAGCTAGATCCCATCCTAGCTTTAGCCTTTCCTTAAGCTCAGATACATACTTGCTTGCAGAGACGACTGTCTCGTCAGCCTTCTGGTCTGTCAGGGACCGAAGTAAGGCTTCTAGTGGCCCCTTAATAGGTCTGCCAAATAAAAGTGTAGCTGGCGCAAAACCCGTAGACGCTTGGGGTACCTCTCGGTAGGCGAATAAGGCAGCCGATATATATTGGTCCCAGTCTTCCGGTTTCTCCTGACCCAGCTTACGTAACATCATGGTGAGGGTACCGTTAAAACGTTCCACGAGCCCATTTCCGGCCGGATGGTAGGGACTTGTGTGGATATGTTTGGCCCTCAAGATCTTAAAGATCTCCTCCATTAACAGGCTACGGAATTGGGATCCATTGTCCGTCAAAACTTGTTGAGGGAATCCCAACCGTGTAAAAATTTGCACAAGGGCTTCTGCGACATGCTTGGAATTAGTGCATGGTAGCGGTACGGCTTCGGCCCACATAGTGCAAGTGTCAACTAAGGTCAGGATGAACCTGTTCCTTCTTTTGGTCTTTTCCAGAGGACCAATAATGTCGACAGCAACCCGTTCAAATGGAGTCCCTACTATTGGCATTTGCCCCATAGGTACTGGGGGTGTCAAGTGCTTGGGTGCTACCCGTTGGCACTGGGCGCAGGATTTCACATACCTGACAATGTCAGAGTTCATTCCTGGCCACCAATAGTGGTTTTTTATTCGCTGAATAGTGGCGTTTTGTCCCATATGTCCGCTAAAGGGAAGAGAGTGCCCCATTTCTAAGATCTGGTTTCTGTACTGCGTCGGTACTAGGAGCTGGTTATTCCCCGTGTCCGGGTTGCCCGTTCTACGATACAATACACCATCCTTAGAAAAGATGTCTCCGTTGTGTCTGGGGTCCTTAGCCATGGGCAGTTTTTTAAAGCAGGGCGCCAGAGTAGGGTCCTTTTGTTGCGCCTCCTTCAGTTCATTCGGCAACAAGTTTGGCGCAGGCTCCCTCTCCTTCTTGGCTTGCCCTCTTGTGGTTACCGCTGCCACAATCGGCTCCTTAGGTCTCCCAATGAACACATATCTACATCCCAGGATAACTGGGTAGATCGGATCATCCATTATGGCCGCTTTAATAACTCCTCTGACAAAGTCAGAGTGTATTTCTACCAGTGCGATAGGAAGCGTCCTGGGTGCATCACTCCTGAAAACTCCACTAAGTTTGACGGTTTCCTCTGTCTCCTGACCGGGTTTGACTAGGTGCCTAGCGACAATACAATCAAAACTTAATCCAGTGTCAAAAAGACAAGTAGTAGAGGTACCGTTCAAAATTACAGTTCCTCGAGTTGAGGGTCGGTCCCCCTCAGGTTGAGAATCACTGACATTGACTCTACCTTTCGAGGCTGTATGCAAACATCCAATGCGGTTTGCACCGGTTTGTTTGCCCTGATCAGACGTTCCTGGTGTAGGGGTCTTCCCTTTTCCTTGACCTTGGTGGCCGCGCTGCCACGTAGGCTTGTTGGGTTGATCAGAATTGTTGTTGGGGGGGTATCGGGTTTTGTAGAATTTCGATTTTTCCTGGGGAGGTTTCTGGGTATTGTTATCTCGTTGGTTATAATGTTGAGAGGAAGTGGAAGAATAGGATGCCTGCTCTAGATTCTGTTTTCGAGATGGCTCATCGGTGGGTTTACGTTTAGTGCTGGGAAGTTCGGCCATTGCATTGCTATAGCGTTCGGCTTTATTGAGTATGTCTTCAAGCCTGACTGCCCCCTGTTCAGCCAAAAATCTACGTGTTTCATTCGACAAAGTGGATTTTATCTGCTCCACAAGAACAAGTTCGAGGAGTCCCTCATATGAAAGAGGTAGGTCAGATAATTCAATGCACTTTGTCAGATAACCCGTGAGACGTGAAGAGAACTGGGGAAATGTTTCCGTGCTCTCTTTTCGGCTGTTTCTGAACAACTGCAGAAACTTTCGGGCAGTCATCTCAAACTGCTGTAGTAAGGCCTTTTTCAACATGTCGTAATCATGTTGATTCGGTCCCAGCTTTGTGTACACGTCATAAGCATTGCCTTTCAGTGACGTTGAAAGTTTGAGCGCCCAGCGGGTACTCTCTAACCCATAAAGATTCGCGAGTCTCTCGAATTTTTCTAGGTAGCTGTCAATTTTTTCGTTAGGGCTAGGAAAAGATTCTAAAGAAAACGACATAGCAGTTAATTGGGCAGATTGAGTACTGGAGAGGTCCATTGATTGAGACTGGGGCGAAGACGGCTCTCCGTTAGTCGAAGTAGAGGCGCCCCGACTCTCTAGAGCCTTAAGCGCCAGTTGATGCTGTCTTTCCTTGTCTCTCTCTCTCTCTGCGAGTTTCCATCTCTGCTTCAATTTTCTTCTGTTCCAAAAGACGTTCTTCCGCTTCTTTCTTATCTGCCCTCTCCTGGGCTTCTCTCCTCTCTGTTCTTTCTTTCTCTTCCTTCCTCTCAGCTTCTGCTCTCTGTTGCTCCGCCTTCCTCAGCTTCGGCTCTCTGTTGCTCCGCCTTCCTCTCAGCTTCGGCTCTCTGTTGCTCCGCGTCATATATTTCCAATTCCTGGTTAATAAACGCGTTTGCAGCTTCTGCATCTAATCCTGCCTCTTTCGCTTCCAGCCTCAAGATGGACCTCATCTTTATCCTCTCTGCCATTGTTAAAGAATAAGATGAAGTATGCCTAGAGAACTAGTAAGAAGCAACGCGAAAGGGAGGAACTCTGAACCGCTACGAGAAAAAAACACAAGTATAAATTTACCTGTGTTACCTCCTACCTGTACTGTGCAAACTTATCGCTGCTATTATCTGGCAATTAAGGCTCTAAACGCAAGCGACTATGCCACTAAATGGTAAGTTACACTGGAAAAGAATCTACTTTTACTAACAGTAGAGAAAAATTTATATTAAAACAATTTAAAAGGAAAAAAAAATGTTCCCTAAATTTTAAATCTCTGACAACAAACTCCGTCCCTAAAGTCAATTATTGAGATGAGACGTTGTTAACTTAATTTTTAAAAATCAGAACAATCCGTCTTTAGCTAAGCTCAACTCTTTTTAACTTGAAAAACCTTAGTGACTGTAAAACAATCACGCAATCCCAGCAACTCTTATAAAGAAAGAAATTGAATTATCTCCGCCAGAGGATAATTAAAATAGCAAATATATTTGTTTATCTGTACTTTCTACTGCTGTGGAGAGAAAACAACCTGTAAATATGCTGTGTGGACAACCCAAATACTTAAAGAACGTTTGTCTAGGGGTGTAATTATTTATTTATTTCCCTAATTCACAAAGACAAATCATTCACACTCTACCTAGTTAGACCCAAACTAAATCAGACTCAAAATATCTTTAACCCGGCTATGCGATTGCCTCAAATGTAGCTCAAGATCCCAGAACCAGCCCACAAATATGTGTGCATCAAATGTATCTCAAAATTATCCCGGCGAGCCGGCCAAATATTGTCGTAAATTTATTTTGAGAGAAAAGAGTCTTAGAAATAGTGGTCCGGTTTAGAGTGGAAAATGATGATGGAAAGCTCAGTGATAGAAAATGTAGAGATTTAATAGTTGCTTCACAGCGTGCTGGAGGAGAGTAAAGACAGACTTATTTACGACAAATCGTTCTCTCAATCTTCTCTTTCACTCTCCTGGTCAAACAATTATTTGCCAGTTTTCCAGACTCGCATCTGCGCGCACACCGATTCGGTGTTTTCAAACACACACACGACGTTGATACAAACTATATTAAACGAATAAGGGAAAAGTTGGGCTTTGGGTATATCCAACACACAGAACTAAATGAGTTTATGTGATTTTATTCACTTTAAACATCAATCACTAAAAATATCAGATATTACATAAATTATCATAAGTACACAAATGCAAATAACAAGTTTGGAAGGGGTGAAGAAGATTGGTATCGACTAAGCCCTTCCCGCTTATTAGACAAAGATAAACCCAGTCCAAAGATAGATAATATCAGGAACATAGGTACGTTAACCTAACAGTGAAGTTAATTACTCTGAAAGAGGTGTTACAAAATTAGGTATAGGTGATAGAAAAAAACCTGTTCTTCCCAGCTGTTCTTCCCTTTACTAAGCAAATGGAAAGGAGGTGGTTTTAAACAGAGTTAACAAATTATCAACTATCCCACTTAAAGGAACAATGTAGGGTATACAGAAAAGATATATATTACCAGGTAAGCAAGTTAACAAAATGGTCACACAAAAGAATTAATTTCCTGTCATTCATACACGCGCTAGCAAAGGCCTTCACTCATCTTGCTCTCACTTACCGATTGTGAAAAAATCTTGCACTCCATAGAATAACACAACAGCAGTTACACCTCAAACTAAATGTATGAGTGTTTGTTCAAGTTCTAGCCCCAGATTATCGGGTAGGCGGTCAGCACATAAAAGGATCCCGTAATCGCTGGAAAATGAATCTGTAGTTGTGTCTCTTTTCTTAATAACAGTTTCTATGGGAGGGCACGGTCTCTGATACCGGGGTGAGGATGGTGTGGTCTATTTGACTATGCCGCTGATAATAAAATTCTTACGCGTGCTGGTACACTTTATCCGTGAGGTATGGTTTAAGTCCAGTGAGAAAACTAGTCACATCACTGTTCAGGAAATTATGAATTATCTCTCTGTGTCAGTAAACTAACAAAGCTCGGGCCAGTGTTCTTCTTCCCGTTACGACTTAAGTTGTTTGATGGTGCGTTAAATTTGTCTTTGGGTGTGCTTTCTTTGCTATAAGTTAGATAGCGGAATTCCAAACATAGAATCGCCTCAAAGATTAAAAATTTACACAGTCTCAACAAGTTCTGCGTCAGGGGAACTCTACACACTGTTTATGCTTTGCTTTGCTTAGATTGATTTCTTTATTGCTTTCTTAATGCTGGGATCGCACAGGTTACGATCACTCTGTATGAAAGAAAAAAAAGACATGTAATATACCGAAAACAAATAACCTTCTAAAGCGCGATGAATTTCCCGTTAAGCCTATAATACACTCGAGTATTTAATTATGTATTTAATAAACACTGCGCGAATTCTAGTGGTTAAAAACCCACATCTATAAAACTAGGACTTAACTGAATTTATTAATTATAAATTCCTTCGCGACTTTAAAAGTTAATTTAAGCATCTGTAGTGAAATTGACAGAGATACAACGGTAAAATATCTCCAAAGATAACATGTAAGGATAAAAACATAATGCGTAGGCTGCGAATAGTACATGATCGCCTAGACCGCGGGTCATCATCCTCCATAAAAATTGACTTGCTAGACAGGAGGGGAACGGCGGATCAAAAAGGAAAAAAATATGACTGGAAAGATTGCGTGAGACTAGAAAGGCTAAGGAGACGCAATTGGGGGGGAAACGGAGAAAAGTCACGTTTCCCAAGTTGACATAAAAGTAAGCAACTCGACAGAAGGGACCATAGATATGTTACGCCACAGTCATTTATTGGACGCTTTTGCGATACCAGGCTTTTGATTTGAATTGAGCGGCTAAAACGCAGATGTTTGGAATATTACAACAATTTAAAAAGTACTTTTTCTTAATATTAATGTTAGGAATATAAAAATTAGCTGGCCGGATGGCCCATTCTGAGCAGTGAACTAATATGTTCTTAATTTTACAGACGGATAGATAATATTGAAGATAATGACAAAAGACAGTGTTGTTCACATCATCGACAGACTGTATTGAATCTAAAAGTGTCGCTATTTGCACAAAAAAACACGACCTCGAGACGCAGGTGTTCAAATCTACGTAGTATGGAAGAGAGGGACATTGGTGGTAGCTGTGTCTAAACATAACTTTTAACGACAAAATTTTGGAGGGGAGAGAAAGGTTGGTTCAAAAATCAAGTACATTTTTGTAGAAACACAAGTAGAGACGGTCAGACTAACAGATAACCATCCATACTTGACTGAAGCATGACTGAAATGACTTTAGTGTAGGAAATTTGAATTTAAAATAAACCTAGGCAGTGATTGGCCACAGACAATCATATTATTAGCGCTCAGACGCGAAAGTGGGGCCATTCTTCAATAGTTGTTCAGTGATAGACACAGATTTTAAAGTGTGGTGATTTCCATATGAAAGAAAGTGAAAGAAGTTTAGGGACGCCATACTATAGCCAGCAGCTCAGCTGAGTTTTGCTAGCAATTCTGTGTTATTTATTCATAATCTGGTAAGATTGAAATTATTTCTTTGTATATTTTGAATATTGTTTCATGTTCGAGTGATTTGGTACTGCCATATCGAAATCTAGCCTTACAAACAAGTAGGGATTTGCTCTAGACCCCCCGCCCTAGTCAGGGTCTAGGGACCAACAATGTACATAAACTCCAGCAAGGGTTAGGCAAGACAGATCAAGTGTTGAGAATAATGAAACATATTACCTATCCTCTTTTAGGGCAGAAAACTAATAAATATTTTTCAGAATCTATAGTCTGGGAGGATCTATCTGATGTAAAACCACCATGGTAAATGTGCTGTTTGGTCAGAGAGATCTGACCTGTCTGTATGATGTGGTTGTTGTGTCAGTGTTGTGTCCAGACGTGGGTAGAGAATAGATTTTGACACATGGCCCATACTTTGATTGCAGAGCTGTGAGTTTCTGTTGTCAACAAAGCAGTGTCTATTCAGTTGGTGACTTTACTCGAGTGTATCTGTGCAGTACTTGTGACAGAGACCACCATTATTGCCCGCCAGCACGGAGAGGTGGGACCACCAGATTTCAGCACCAGAGCTACAACTACAAGATGAGTGAGCCTCTGGTCTGCTGGACATTCACCAACGCTTTTAGTTACTAATACCCCATAAAAATTCCCACCATTTTCTGGACACTGTGTAGTCAATATAGACAGGTGTGATGAGGCCACCCCAACAGCACAAACATTAACTATCCTCCCAAGTAGATGACTACTAGAACATTTTAATAAAACTAACTAGTATAGTACATATATATGTACACTATTGCATTTATGATATAATATTCCATGCATTTCTTTCATAATCTCTAAATCCTTTTAAGTTCTGGTCAACCTAAAAAATTGATCCAGAACAAAATAAATGTAATATAATTCTATCAAAAATTTTACACATGTGAGTTAGTTCAGTGTATTTTAACATTTGTTAATATTATTAGTCTTGTTAAATATCTGTGGGTATATCTATAACCTATTACACCACACTACATATCATAACCCTAGACACTTTACGTAGCCACATTCATTAAAAAAAAATTAAGTGTGAGGTCGTAGTGGTAGCAAGAAAGGCCTTCTGACAATTCACAACTACATTTTATCTCAGGAGCCTTCACAGCTGGCCTCATACAATTACATTTAGTAATATCACCATCATACAATACCATCAAACACCACTACATATATTGGGGTCTTGTCCAGGGATAATTAGCCCAACAGTAATATTAGGATCTCCTGGTGGGAGAAATAAAAGTAGGGAAATAAATTGTAAAATTTCCTTTAAAATTAAAAGTGTCCCTGCAGATAAAAGTTGGTGAATCTTCACAGCCAGTAATAATTAATTAGTTAACTGGTTAGTTAGAATTAGTTAGACTATAGTCATAAGAAGTACTTAGTGTATTTACTGGTTAGAGATTTAGCTTGTATATTATTATATTGTCTAAAAAGTATGGCGGAGCTGGCAAAATTTAGATCAGCTGCTGTGCTCACCGCGAAGGAGATGGGAATGGATGGTCAAATTTTAATTCAATACGTAACGGCTGAATGTGATAAATATATTGAAAGGGAAGATAGAAAGGTAGCTGAAGAGAAGAGGTTACAAATTGAGGCTGATAGAGAAATTAAGAGGCTGCAGATTGAGGCAGAAGAAAAACGACAGCAAAGGGAGGCAGAAGAAAAACGACAGCAAAGGGAGGCAGAAGAAAAAAAGGCCGAAAGGGAAGCAGAAGATAGAAGGTTGCAAAGGGAGCACGAATTACGACTAAGGGAGCTGGAATTACAAGGCCCGGCTCCTGAAAATGGTGCCAGCCCTTTTGCCTCAGATGCTACGCCCAGTCTGGGAGCCTCAAACTCAGCTATGGGGTTTCATTTAGACCATTTTGTTGAAAAAGACGATGACATAGAGGGGTACCTAGGACGTTTTGAGTTATTAGCTACTACATATGGGTTAGAGAGAGAGAGGTGGAGTTTAAAGCTATCACAGGGATTGAGAGGTACTTCTTATGAAGTATTTGCCAAAATGAACAGGGAAGACCAAGACAATTATGACATGTTAAAGCAGGCTTTGTTATTAAGGTACGAGAAGAATGGTGAATTTTATCGTAAGAAATTTAGAAATGCCAAACTGTTGTCTGGGGAGACATACCACCAATTCTCTGCTAGACTAGAAACCTATTTGGAGAAATGGACGGCTCTGGGGAAGACCCAAGATCTTAAAGAAATGATCATGATTGAGCAATTGAGAGAGTCCATGGCTCCAGACATGAGAAAATTTCTCATGGAACAAGGTGCAGAGAAGTTGGGGGAAATTTTAAATGTTGCTGAGAGGTATCAGGCAGCCCAGGCAGAGGTAAGTGGTGCTAAAAAGAAGCACATAGACAATTTTAAAGCTCCACAGCAATTTAATAAATTTGATAATAGAGAGCAGGGAAATAAAGGTAGGACAAACTTTGAGCGGCCAAGAAATGACTATCGCGACAGAAACTCACAGTTCAATGACCAAAAGTTCAATGAAAGAAAACCGTTGAACCAAGGAAAAAGATGGTGTAAATGGTGCAAGAAGGATAACCATAACACCGAATTTTGTAGAAGGAAACCTTCAAACATTGCTGCAATGAAGTCGGGGACGCAAAGATTAAAGGTTAATCCTAATGGACAACAGGAACCTTATCACCCCCCAGTTTGTGAGGATGTTATTTGTAATGGGGTCACCATAAGGTGCCTTTATGATACAGGTTTGGATTATGATTCAGTTGTGAAGTCTAGCCTAGTGGACCCAAGTCAGTATACCACAGAAACAGTGGAAATACAAGGGGCGACTAAGGACATACCACTCATGACACTTCCCATCGCAAGGATAACGGTGAAAACTCGCTATGTGGAAGGAGAAATCAGAGCAGCAGTGATAGATGAACCAATCTACCCTCTGATATTGGGGTGTAGATACGTCTTCTTGGGGAATCCCGAGAAACCTGTGATCATGGCGACAGTGCAGACCAGGTCACAGAAGAAGGAGGAAGAAGGTGAACCTATAAATGCTCATCCAGAGGAGATGAGGAAGGCGCAGGCTGAGGATAGGACACTCAAGCCCTGTTTTAAAAAATTGCCCAAATGCCACACACCTCCGAGCAAGGGGGAATATTTCATGAAGAACAAACTCTTATACAGGAAGGCCGGAACTGGAACAAATGGTCACAACCAGCTGGTTCTTCCCACTTCATATAGAGATAAAGTGATGGAACTCGGGCATGCGATTCCCTTCAGTGGTCACATGGGGATCAGCGCCACAGGACAGCGTATAGCTTGTCATTACTTCTGGCCAGGGATAACGGAGGATATAAAAAGATATGTCAAATCCTGCCCAGAATGTCAAAGGGTAGCTCCAAAGCACTGGACTGCTCCTGCAACTCTAGGGGAAATGCCCATAGTGGGAACACCTTTTGAGAGGGTTGCAGTGGATATTGTAGGACCTCTCACTCGGACCAAGAGGAGGAACAGTTACATCCTTACTCTGGTGGACACTTGTTCTATGTGGGGAGAGGCGGTAGCCCTGCCATCAATTGATTCAAAACATGTAGCAGAGGCACTACTTACAATATTTACCCGATTAGGATTCCCGCATCAAATCTTGACGGATAATGGTTCTCAGTTCAAGGGGAAACTAACGGAAGAAGTTTTTAAGCTATTTCAAGCCAGACACTTTCATTGTAGTCCGTACCATCCACAAGGGAACGGCCAGGTAGAGAGGTTCAACGGGACTCTCATTTCTATCCTGAGAAAGCTGGCACACGAAAAACCGGATCTGTGGGATCAATTCCTGCCCGCCGCATTGTTTGCGTACCGGGAGGTACCACATAGTTCAACCGGGATGGCTCCCGCAACTCTGCTATTTGGGAGGCCAATAAAAGGTCCATTAGAAGCTTTATTAAGGACCTGGACAGATGAGAAGGCGGAAGAGACTGTTACCTCATCGTATCAATATGTGAACGAACTGACCACTCGTTTGAAAGCTGGATGGAAACTGGCAAATGATAATTTGAAACAAGCCAGGAAGAAACATGCAGCATATTTTAATAGGAAGGCAAAGGACACGGAACTGGCAGTCGGAGAGAAGGTGCTGCTTCTACTACCCGGAAGCCAGAATAAATTACAAATTGGTTGGCAAGGTCCATATACGGTTCTAGAGAAGGTGTCTAGAACAAACTATAAAATTGACAAAAAGGGGAAGGAGAAAGTTTATCATGTAAACCTGTTAAAGAAGTATCTGGACAGACCACTCCAGGAAAGCACCCCCTTATTGACCTTGGCTATTGCAACCCAGATGCAAAAAGAACCACTCACCTCACATGAATACCCATTACATCCTTGTGAAACAGCAGCACAGGTAAAAGTCAGTAAGCACCTGACTAAAAACCAGAGGGAGAGAGTTCAACAGGTTCTGGAGGAACATACAGATGTATTAACAGATAAACCAGGCCATACAAATTTGCTACAGTATGACATGAAACTGGTAGACTCAAACCCAATCTGTATGAGAGCCTATTCTATTCCGTTCGCGAAGGAGAAGGCATTGAAGGAAGAAATAGAGTATTTGTTGAAGGAGGGGATTATTTCGCACAGTGAATCATCTTTTAGTTCTAGTGTCGTTTTGTTGAGAAAACCGTCTGGGGAACACAGACTGTGCATAGATTACAGGAAACTGAATGCTGTCACAGAAGGACAAGTGGATCCATTACCAGACACAAAACAGTTATTTGCCAGACTGAACAAGGCAAAATACTTTTCAAAGGTGGATCTTAGTAAAGGCTATTACCAGATCCCAGTGAAGCCTGAAGTGAGACCTTATTTGGCTTTTAGCACTTCGGATGGACATTATGAATTCAATATGCTACCATTCGGACTGAAAAATGCTCCGAGTGTGTTTTCAAGGATGATGCGAAAATTGTTGGATCCCCTGAATAACCCATGTATCACGAATTTCATGGATGATATTCTCGTCGCCACAGAGACATTTGAAGAACACATTGAAGCTCTGGAGATGTTGTTTGATAGACTTCGGGAGGCGAACTTAACTGCTAGGCCAACAAAATGTTGTATTGGATGCAAAGAGTTGGAATTCTTGGGACACACTGTATATCAGGGTAATATGACCCCTGATCCTAAGAACTTGGAAAAACTGCAGAGAGCACCTAGGCCGCAAACAAAAAAGGACGTGCGATCATTCGTGTCGTTATGCGGATTTTATCAGAAATACATCAAAAATTTTAACGCTATTTGTGCTCCTCTGACTGATCTGACTCGCAAGGGACTTCCAGATAAAATTATTTGGACTGCACAATGTGAACTAGCGTTCCAAGAGTTAAAGGAAAAACTCACTAGCAAGCCTATTCTCAAACTGCCTGATTTGACACAGGACTTTGTCTTAAGAACCGATGCAAGTAATGTAGGACTCGGAGGGGCTTTGTTGCAAAGATCATCTTCACCTGATGGGGAACTGAAACCAGTCGCTTATGCAAGCCGCAAATTGAATAAGGCGGAACAAGGATACTCCACAAGCGAAAAAGAATGTTTAGCATTAATCTGGGCAATAAAGAAGTTTCAAATCTATCTGTATGGTAGGACTTTTGTGGTGGAGACGGACCATCAGCCTCTCGTGTTCTTGTCTCAGGCTAAGCATGAAAACGCAAGATTGCTGAGGTGGTCTTTATTGCTTCAACCTTATCAGCTTAGTATCCAATATATCCCAGGCAAATTGAATGTCGGTGCAGATTTCCTCAGTCGGCACCCCTGTCATCAAAATTAGAGTAGTGGCAGACGTGAGGAGTAATTTTACCTATGTGTATCGCTGGTTTTGGAACTTGCCATAGGCATGTTTTCAAGTGGGGAGATGTGTAGTGAAATTGACAGAGATACAACGGTAAAATATCTCCAAAGATAACATGTAAGGATAAAAACATAATGCGTAGGCTGCGAATAGTACATGATCGCCTAGACCGCGGGTCATCATCCTCCATAAAAATTGACTTGCTAGACAGGAGGGGAACGGCGGATCAAAAAGGAAAAAAATATGACTGGAAAGATTGCGTGAGACTAGAAAGGCTAAGGAGACGCAATTGGGGGGGAAACGGAGAAAAGTCACGTTTCCCAAGTTGACATAAAAGTAAGCAACTCGACAGAAGGGACCATAGATATGTTACGCCACAGTCATTTATTGGACGCTTTTGCGATACCAGGCTTTTGATTTGAATTGAGCGGCTAAAACGCAGATGTTTGGAATATTACAAAAATTTAAAAAGTACTTTTTCTTAATATTAATGTTAGGAATATAAAAATTAGCTGGCCGGATGGCCCATTCTGAGCAGTGAACTAATATGTTCTTAATTTTACAAACGGATAGATAATATTGAAGATAATGACAAAAGACAGTGTTGTTCACATCATCGACAGACTGTATTGAATCTAAAAGTGTCGCTATTTGCACAAAAAAACACGACCTCGAGACGCAGGTGTTCAAATCTACGTAGTATGGAAGAGAGGGACATTGGTGGTAGCTGTGTCTAAATATAACTTTTAACGACAAAATTTTGGAGGGGAGAGAAAGGTTGGTTCAAAAATCAAGTACATTTTTGTAGAAACACAAGTAGAGACGGACAGACTAACAGATAAACATCCATACTTGACTGAAGCATGACTGAAATGACTTTAGTGTAGGAAATTTGAATTTAAAATAAACCTAGGCAGTGATTGGCCACAGACAATCATATTATTAGCGCTCAGACGCGAAAGTGGGGCCATTCTTCAATAGTTGTTCAGTGATAGACACAGATTTTAAAGTGTGGTGATTTCCATATGAAAGAAAGTGAAAGAAGTTTAGGGACGCCATACTATAGCCAGCAGCTCAGCTGAGTTTTGCTAGCAATTCTGTGTTATTTATTCATAATCTGGTAAGATTGAAATTATTTCCTTATATATTTTGAATATTGTTTCATGTTCGAGTGATTTGATACTGCCATATCGAAATCTAGCCTTACAAACAAGTAGGGATTTGCTCTAGACCCCCCGCCCTAGTCAGGGTCTAGGGACCAACAATGTACATAAACTCCAGCAAGGGTTAGGCAAGACAGATCAAGTGTTGAGAATAATGAAACATATTACCTATCCTCTTTTAGGGCAGACAACTAATAAATATTTTTCAGAATCTATAGTCTGGGAGGATCTATCTGATGTAAAACCACCATGGTAAATGTGCTGTTTGGTCAGAGAGATCTGACCTGTCTGTATGATGTGGTTGTTGTGTCAGTGTTGTGTCCAGACGTGGGTAGAGAATAGATTTTGACACATGGCCCATACTTTGATTGCAGAGCTGTGAGTTTCTGTTGTCAACAAAGCAGTGTCTATTCAGTTGGTGACTTTACTCGAGTGTATCTGTGCAGTACTTGTGACAGAGACCACCATTATTGCCCGCCAGCACGGAGAGGTGGGACCACCAGATTTCAGCACCAGAGCTACAACTACAAGATGAGTGAGCCTCTGGTCTGCTGGACATTCACCAACGCTTTGTAGTTACTAATATCCCCATAAAAATTCCCACCATTTTCTGGACACTGTGTAGTCAATATAGACAGGTGTGATGAGGCCACCCCAACAGCACAAACATTAACTATCCTCCCAAGTAGATGACTACTAGAACATTTTAATAAAACTAACTAGTATAGTACATATATATGTACACTATTGCATTTATTATATAATATTCCATGCATTTCTTTCATAATCTCTAAATCCTTTTAAGTTCTGGTCAACCTAAAAAATTGATCCAGAACAAAATAAATGTAATATAATTCTATCAAAAATTTTACACACGAGAGTTAGTTCAGTGTATTTTAACATTTGTTAATATTATTAGTCTTCTTAATTATCTGTGGGTGTATTTATAAACTATCACACCACACTACACATCATAACCCTAGACATTTTATGTAGCCACATTCATTAAGAAAAAAATTAAGTGTGAGGTCGTAGTGGTAGCAAGAAAGGCCTTCTGACAATTCACAACTACATTTTATCTCAGGAGCCTTCACAGCTGGCCTCATACATTACATTTAGTAACATCACCATCATACAATACCAACAAACACCACTACAGCATCTATTATCTTTTGAAATAATATAATAGATAGATCATTATATTTACCACTGGAACTATTGAGATGGTTTAATTTAATAGATTTAAATTTACACAAAATCCATTGAAATAGAATGACTGAACTAGACCACTGATCACTTTACACAATATATATTACCGCTCTGCACAGAATAGAAAACACTGCAAATATATATATAAAATCCAGGGGAAAATCTATAACCAGATTTCAATAAAGCTAGTGCTTCTGTAAAAGTCTGGCCAGCGAGTGATAACGTGTCTAGTCTTAATGGTCTATTTAGCTAAAATGGAATGTAAGTTGAGTGGGACATGATAAACTTGACAACTTATTTGATCTCACGAACTTTTGGGGATCTGACCGCCAAATCAAGAGAAGAAGCCGCCCCCTGGTCTTCGTATCCGCTCGCTGCTGCCCGTTTCGCTTTCCCCCGTTCGCTCGGTTCCTCGATTGACACCGAGACGCGAAAATAGCGGCAAGCAACTGCGTCTCGTATCAGGGACCACTACTGTCTTTGATAGCGCCGATAGTCTCCCCTAAAATCCCTCAGTCTGTTTCTTTGATCTCGTGCCGCCTACTAAATGAGTCCCGGTGGAATGAGTTCTGGCAAACGAAAAGTTACAACAAATGTTCAGGGGTTCTAATGTTATGAAAAGCTAAAAGTCCCTTTAAATCATCCATCATATCAGGGAGAATTCACTTGTCAAACTAGACGTACGTCACAAGTAGTTAGGAAGCCGGTCACCGAGCTCAAAGGATGAAATTGTTTCGTCTCTGACTTTACCACCCCTGAAATGTACAACCACTATACGATTAATTAAATTGAACGGCTGAAGAATAAAGAAAACTGTGACACTTAGCCCATTGCGGTTATTCCACAGCCAGCATGATGCCTTTTCTGCAGTTTCACTAAGCATCTTCAGTGCCCTTATTCTCGACTGTCCCCTCAACCCCAACAGTTTCAATAAATCATACACTTGCGGTGAAACTATCGTGTCTCAGATCCGCAGCCAGATCCCTATACTTGGCCGCTTTGAACAAATGTTGCTTTTCCAATCTGGATTCAAATGGCACGGTCAGTTCAATCAATATAACCTGCTGCGATGATGAAAATTGCAGCCCTACATCCGGCCGTCTTCAAGATTTCCTGATACTCTCTGGATATGCCCCTTGTCCAGGTAGGTCTACCGCCACCTCCCAGTCATTTGCACAGTCAAGGAGAGATATAACACTGCTACCTGATTTACTTGGTTTTTGGGTGTACTGACTTTCCTGCTCTCAGAAAGTATGTGTTGGCGGTGTTCGGCCTGACATTGCTATTCGCATTCATCCTTGCCTGATCTATTGTCGCAGCCAGCTCATTTAGCACTTTGTTGAGGCGCCATGTGTATCGCCCTTGCCCTAATGACACCTTGCAAGCTGAGAGCACGTGTTCAAGTGTCTGCCTCTCAAGGCACAGGGGCACTGCTCATCATCCGACTTTCCCCATCTCACAAGGTTTGTGGCCGATGGCAGGAGGTCATACATTGATCTAATAACGAAGCTGAGCCTAAGAGGTGTCATATGCCATATATCATTCCATGTCAAGGACCTTTGCAGGGCTCCTTCCCATGTAGTCCATTGGCCTTGTTGGGCCTGCTGCACTGTTTTTTGCAATCTCTTATCATTCTCAGCTTCTCGTATCTCCTGAACTACCATGTCTCTGCGCTCCCTGCTTGATGCCTTGGACCACCAGCGGATGTCTCCATGACCAAATTCCCGTCTATTCGTTTGTGTGTATCCGATTACCTTCTTCAGTTTGAGCGACTCTTGGGCAGCATCAACAGCTTCTTCCACTCTCCACTTGCTTCCCGTTTTCAGTGTGGGCTGAATGGACTTAACAACGTCATCTGCTGAGCATCATTGCAAGCCTTGCCTTTCCAAATTTGTACTCTACAACAACTGACTTGAAAGGAAGCAGAAGTTTTGACCTTTTGCAGTACAGTGCTACGTCTGACAGACCTGGTGGTACCCCTAGCCATTTCCTCGTGAACTTGTTGACCTTCTGTTCTATAGCTTCCACTGTACTTGAGCTTATTTCATATATAAGCAGTGGCGCAGCAACTTAGGTATCAACATGAACTGGAGGCACCACAATTTGAATGTTCCTAGAAGTCTGCTTTGGTCTATGATCTGTAGCCTTCTGTCTGCCATTTCTAATGTCTGTTGCACTGCCTTCGAGTCTTTTAATGAGGCATCGTACACCCTGCCAAGACATTTAACAGGTTCCTCAATGACAGTAGGGATTCTTTAGTTGGAAACCATGAATATGACCTCCGCTATCTTCCCTTTCCTGACTGATAGGCTTCTCGACTTCTTGGGTTTGAAGCTCATTTTGCACCAGTTGACTAGTTCATCCAGTCGTGCTAACATTCTACACCTCACGGTAGAAGGGGAACGACTAAGTAAGTAAGTAAGTGCTAACACTCTCCGGGCCTGATGTTCATCTGATGTCAGAATTGTTGTGTCATCCATGAATGCTTTGAGTGGTGGCATGTGACACATTCCACTGAGCTTAGGGCCTATAGCCATTCCTTCAGCCGCATTGAGGATTACCTGAACAGCCATCACGAATAGTATCGGAGAGATGGTACATCACATCGCAATTCCAACTTCAAGGCCAATCCACTTCGTTGTGTACTCTCTGGTTGAAAATCTGACAGAGAACCCTGCGAAATACAGCTTCAGCATTGCTGCAGTCCCTTGTGAAACATGATACATTTCTAGGGCCTGCTACAACATCTATTGTGGAACGGATCCATAAGCATTTGCTAGATCCACCCAGATTACATGGAGGGGTTTGTTCTGTCAGACTTTGTCTTTTGAATTGCTTCCCAGATCATAGTGGCATGTTCTAGACATCCTGGTGTACCTGGGATACCTCCTTTCTGAATGGTAGTGTCAATGTACCCATTTGCCAGGAGGTATGTAGTGAGCCTTTTCGCCATCACTGAGAAGAATATCATCCCTTCCACATTAAGTAGTGAGATTGGCCTGAACAGACTGATGTCTGTGAAATTTTGTTCCTTCGGGATGAGTGTAGCAATGAACGGTTTGAGTTTGTTTGTTAGGGTTTTTGCTAAAATTTTATAGTCTGTGTTTAGGAGTGATATTGGTCTGTAGTTTTTAAGCTTTGTTTTGTCCGTTTCGTCTTTAGGGATTAGAGTGATGTATGACAGGTTGAAAGTAGATAGAAATTCCATTTTTTTCGAATGTTTTTGAATACGGTATACTCTTAGTAGGAGAGGGCCTAAAATGGGGAAGAAATGTTGGTAGAATTCAGCTGTGAATCCGTTTGGTCCTGGTGACTTGCCTGTTTGCATTTAGTTTACTGCGTGTGTTATGTTTTCTAGGGTCAGCTCGGCATCAAGAGATTGTTTATCTTTGTTGCTCAGTGTTTTAGTGTATTGCATAAAAGTGTCCTGTATATGTGGTTGTATTCCTTCTTCTGTGTAAAGATTTCTATAGTAGTCCTCAAAGGCGTGTGCTATATGTTGTGCCTGCGTTTGTATATCTCCATGTGAATCAACTATTTGGCCTATTTTCTTGCTTCGCTGTATGTTTTGTTCTATTGCCATGTATTGTTTGCTGGATATCTCTTGTGTGATTGTGTTCTGTTTTGTCCGTAACAGGGCACCTCTTAATCTATGGTGTTGATATTGTTTTATCGATTAGAGTTGCGAGTTTGATGGCCTGTTCTATTATCTTTTCCTGTCGTATTTTGTCTCTGTGAATCTTGGTTACCAGCATTTGTGTTCTCTCGCGTATAGTATTCTTTAATAGCCCCCAGTGTTGTTGTATGTTTTTAGTAGGTAAATCTGTTGTGTATGTAAGAATGAGTTGCGTCATTAGCTCTACGTATATTTTATTTTGCAGCAGTGTGTTGTTGAATTTCCAGTGAGGGAGCGTTTGGATGTGATATTTGTATGTGGGGTGTTTACAGTTGCCAAAACCGCTTTGTGGTCTGTGAATGTGAGTGTTTCTGGTAAGTGTTTGGACTCGATTGTACAGTGCGTTGATGGTGAAGAAATTCGTGCTGTTCTGCCATGCGCGTTATTTGTGTGTGTGGTGTCAGTTCCCTTGAGATGTGTCTCTCTGTAGGTGTCCTTTAATCTATGCATGTCTACTATGGTTTGTAGCATATCTAGCTGGTGAGTGCCCTCCCTGTTTGCCATCCGAATTTGTGTTTTGACATCCCCTTGTATAACATCCATTTGTGTCAGTATACAATTAAAATCCCCTAATATGATATTCTGCCCTCTGTATGAATGCGTGAGTAGGCTTTCTAGGCTATCATAAAACAAAGTTTGGTGTCTGTAATCTGGTGGCGCATGTATGTTGACTATGGTGCATGTTTGTGTGTTGTTCCTTACCTGAACTATGGCTATTGTACCCTTACTATCTCTATTTTTTCCTGATAATTTCCCACCTATCCGATGTCTGTACGATAGCTACCCCTGAACCTGTATTCTGAATACTAAGGCTAACACATGAATGTCTAAGTCCTAATTGTGTCGTGATATGGGATGCGTGTTCGTCTGTGTGTATGTTGGTTTCTTGAATCAGTATAAAATCTGGATGGTATTTGTGTATGAGTGTTATGAAATGTTTTAATTTTGTGCGAAATCCACAAATATTAACACTAATTATTCTAATTTCTGCCGCCATTCCTGAAATGTGTTATTTGTTAGTAAGCTGTAGCGTAATTACACAAAATAGGATTTTTTGGGGTAGGGGGGAAAGTCGTTATTGTGCGCTGTGACCGTGTGGTAGTCACGGCTCCAATTAATAGTACTTATTGTGACGTACGTCTAAGTATGACAAATGAATTTCCCTGACTCGATGGATTATAACAGAATATTGGCCTCTCATAACTTTAGAACCCCTGATCATCTATTGTAACTTTAACCTGCATGCAGCATTTCCACGAGAATTTTACACGCTGGATCATTAATATGTAGCCTGCTATCTTCTGTGAACTTTTGAGATCGCATGGCCTTTGATGGGAGGTTAAATCACGCCCACGACCATCTCTGAGAACGATTTATAGCAATCTTTTTCTTAACGCCGGCCCAAAAGAGGACGTGGCCAGAGACTCACTCCTGTTTCTAGAGCAATCGTCACCTTTTTTTTTTTTTTTATTCCTCGCATGAGGTTGCATATTTTTTCCTCGCATGAGGTTGCATTTGCCCCACCCATACCCAGCCCTGGTCAAGACCACATGTCCCAACACAAGAAGATCCAATGACAACATGTGTCATTGTAGTGATCCTCTGTGTTCTCACACTAGGTACCTCATGACATGAATGTCACTACTGTTTCCCGTGTGTAGAGACACATGATCCCAGCCAAAAGCCTTTTTTTTTTTTTCCTCGCTTGAGGTCGCATATTTTTTCCTCGCATGAGGTCGCATTGTCCCCGCCCAAACCCGGCTCTGGTCAAGACCACATGTTTCAACACTAGAAGACCCAGTGACAAAATGTGTCACCCTTTTTTTTTTTTTTCCTCGCTTGAGGTCGCATCTTTTTCCTCGCATGAGGTCGCATTAGTACCCGCCCAAACCCGGCCCTGGTCAAGACCACATGTCCCAACACAAGAAGACCCAATGACAAACTGTGTCACTGTAGTGATCTTCTGTGTTCTCACACAAGAGACCTAATGACACATGAATGTCACTGTACCGGTCCCTGTGTCTAGACACATGATCCCAGCCAAAAGCCGGATTCTTTTTTTTTTTTTTTTTTCCTCGCTTGAGGTCGCATATTTTTTCCTCGCATGAGGTCGCATTATCCCCGCCCAAACCCGGCCCTGGTCAAGACCACATGTCCCAACACAAGAAGACCCAATGACAACATGTGTCACCGTATTGATCTTCTGTGTTCTCACACAAGAGACCTAATGACACACGAATGTCACTGTACCGGTCCCTGTGTGTAGACACATGATCCCAGCCTTTTTTTTTTTTTTTTTTTTTTTCCTCGCTTGAGGTCGCATATTTTTTCCTCGCATGAGGTCGCATTATCCCCGCCCAAACCCGGCCCTGGTCAAGACCACGTGTCCCAACACAAGAAGACCCAATGACAACATGTGTCACCGTAGTGATCTTCTGTGTTCTCACACAAGAGACCTAATGACACATGAATGTCACTGTATTGGTCCCTGTGTGTAGACACATGATCCCAGCCAAAAGCCGGATTCTAGGCATTGGGTTGTACAGCGTAAAATACGCTGCAGTTAAAGTCAGTCGAACAGTTATTTGGGGTTAACAAGATGAAATAGTATATAAAAATGGGTTAGAAAATCAGAATAATTTAAGTGATAAGTTATTTGTTCTTAACATGGGAGATAAAAGAATGAAAATGTAGTGTTTTTTGTAAGGGAGGGAACCTTTTTAGACTTTAAAGTAATCTAAGTATATATCATTAGAGTTTACCAAATTTGCATATTAGACTAGTTTTAGTAAAGATATAGAAGGATTAATGAAACTAAGTTAAAAAGTACTAAGGGGAATAACAATATTATTAGCGCCCTTTACAGTTAAGAGAACGGAGTGCCGAGTAAAACGCACGTGAAAATAGTGACTAGAAATAAACAGTTATGTAGCACAGTTCACGGAGTTGGACAGCATAGAATTAAGCGTGTAGGTGGCGATAGGTGAGTGAACTGAATAACGGACCAATCACATTCACTCAAAAACAACTGTGGATCATCAGATAGGAAATTGAAGGACGAAAAGAGATCAGTCCCATGAGAAACTTTGCGGAAGCAAGGTGTGCCGCCCGGTCCTACCAGAGAAGTTGACGGAGCAAGTCCAGATTTGCTGGGCTCTCAGGAATTTTTCTTGGACATTGGTTTTTTTCCAGGACTTGTGTTAGTTAGTTAGGCGTTAGCCTAGCTAACTTTTGTGACTTTTGTTTTTGTTTCAATTTGGTTGTTCCAACCAAGAAGAAGAATTTAAAAATGCCCGCACCAATTGTGCCGACTTTTGTACTTAGCATGGAGAAAGACCTGGAGGGAGGTGAGTTACATAAACCAGGAACACTAGTGATCTCTATCAATGGGCCACAGGCTAATAGAGCCTCTTATTCTTTGATTGCCAGCATTCTGGCCGGACCGGCTGGCGTTGGTACGAGTGGCGTCGCCACGCTTTACAGGTTTGCGAGCCCATTCAAGTGGTTCGCTACACTAACAGCAGCTGCCCAGATGAAACATTATGCTGGCCTGCACGGTAAGAAACTTGAATGGACAAACCCGCAGATGTCTGTATATATTGAGCACTTAGACAAGGAGAAATCTAAGGGGACACTCAACTGGATGCCCCCGACTATGAAAGCAGAGGCGGCCCAACGGATTGCGGCAGCGGTAACAGGGGATAGAGATGCAGAAGTGTCACGGGTCAAAACCGCCCAAGATAAATGGAACTTTTTGTTCAAGCCGTCGGCACACCAGGTGCCTCATTTTGTCAATCTAAAAATGGAAGGCCCAGCGGAAAAATTCCAGAGGGTATGGGTGTCCCTGCCTGGGAGGAAAACCCAATGTGCCATTTGTGGGGGGGACGACCACTGGGTAAGCCAGTGCCCGAAGAAGCGGACACCCGCCTCCCAGGCCAAACAAGCGAGGAAAGAGGAAGTGGTGGTGGACAGAACGCCTGCAGAGCAAAGCAGGGAGACATCAGCAGAGCAAGACAAGGCAAGTGAGCCCCCTGCCCTAGATAGCCTGGACGCCAGTGAGGGTGAGGACTTTGAAAAAGTGGTCAACAACAGGAAAGAGAAGAAAGAGATAAACAGGAAGAGATTCCTGCTTCAGGCAACAGAGCCTGTGAAGCCGAAAGAGGTTAAACGCAGTGACAGTAGGTCGCCTAGAAAGTGCTCTCCGAGCAAAAGTGACCTACCACCATCACCATCACCGAGGGTGACTACACCGGAGCCTTCCCCGAGATGGATTTCATCGACACCTGTGGTCGATGAACGCAACGCATCTCGACCTAACAGCCCACCAGAGGGGTCGCCGGCAGAATCCAATTTCCCAGAAGTGCCAACAAATACCCAAGTTGGTATAAATTGGGCGGCAGATGCTGAGGAAAATGAGGACATGGAGGCGATCATGTCGCAAGCCAGTTTTTTTATAGATGGCCAGCCTTTCTGAACGACGGGAACGAAGCATGAGTCTGCCCGTACAAGCTTTTCTTCCCTGCACTGAGGTCCAGTGCGTGATGTGTCAAGTTTCAAGCTTTGAGCAGGTGAGACGAGTGAGAGGGTTTATGACGAACGGTGCAGGTGAAGGCACGCCGGAGCTGCACCCCGAAGTTACCCTCCCCTTTGAGCCTGTGAGAAGCTTGACCAATAGACTGCCAGTGCGGGAAAAGATGTGCCCCCTCCAGAAGACTCAAGCATACAAGTCTGGAAAGGAAAAAAAAATGTATTCACTTAAAGTAAAATCTAAAAACACCCATAGTTTAGGATGTGTCAGTTATGATTTAAGAGTGTTGTGTTTTTATTTTAATGTAAATAAGTTTGGTAATATTTTAATGTATATTTTGACAAAGCACACACACAACTAACATGCGCACAGTTTTATTTAAGCAGTCAACTCCCCTCCCCCCTACTGGGGCGGGAGTTTTAGGCGACGCGGTTTCATCTGTGTCTAGCCTAAATTATCAGTGCAGAACGAATAGTCAGCCCCAGATCACTATTTCGTCAGGCAATCATGTAACTAGGTTAGCAGGTCAGCCCCAATGCACCGCTTCGTCGAGAAATACAAACATGAATGTGTCGAGTGACCTAGTTACGACAGAAAGCGGTCAGCCGACCGGCACCGCTATGCTGTGTGAACCATGTGTAGCAAATGACCAGTTTATTACTTTGCCTCCTAAAATCATTAAAACACAAAATAAACCATCAACTAGTGTTCTACTGTGTAACTCATTGGTAGTGAGTAGCCAGCCTCAGATCACTACTCAGCTTTGTAATTCTACAGACGGTTCGCAAGCCCCCGTTTTGTCAAATATTTTAGATATGGCAAGTGGCCACTCTGCCACTTTGCCATGTAGACAGTTTATAGAGAGTGGCCAACCTCAGCCTACCACTCCGACATGCAGTCTAGTGATAATATCCCTCAATGTCAATGGCTTGAGGAATAAACTGGACCATGTAATTAAACTAATGAAAAGAGAGAAACCCGACTTTTTGTTCTTGCAGCAAACGGGGATTACTTCTAGGTACCATGCCGACCAGATAGTAACTAGATTAGGACTGAAACATGGCTGGTTCGCCCGGGGCACCTGCCATGGGGGTACTGCCATCCTCCAGATAAATGAAGATTGGGAAGCAGTACATTATAGAACAGACAATTGTGGCAGAATTGTTATTATACAAATACAAAATAAACACAATAAACATGACACGCACACACTTATCAATATATACGCACCTGCACTATACACTGACCAACCCAAATTTTACGACGGACTGTATGACACTATAGATAAGCACTACAAAGGAACTAGAATAGTGTTAGGAGGAGATTTTAACTGTGTTTTGGCCAATTTAGACAGTAGTTCCTTTGGACCCGTATCCCAGAGAAAGAAAATTCAAATTCCCCTATCAGTACGACATTTACAACCCATCCTTGACAAACATGACTTAGTAGACGTGTACAGAAAACTACAACCGAACACACAAGCTTTCACATTTCACGACAAGACAAACCCTTATTTTAGACAGGCCTCAAGACTAGACAGAATATACGCAACAAACAGTTACAATATACACAAAACTCACCACATAAAAAACACGCTTAAATTCACAGATCACGAAGCAGTATACACAATATTAAGTACGGGACACACATATACAAAATTAAAGAGATCCCCGCATTGGAAATTCAATAATAACTTGCTAACAAATACCTTCTTCACAGACACAATAACACAGCTTATTCAGGGTTACACACAGGATATCCCCAATAACAACATTGCAGAATATTGGGACCTGTTAAAAAACACAATAAGGGATAGAACACAGACTTTAGCAACAACAATACACAGGGCTTTTAAGAGGGAACAAAATATATTAGAAGATGCAATAAGTTTAACAAAGCAAATAGACAAATCTAACCCACACATTCATTCTTTAGAAGAGCAGTTAGACCTGTACAAACAACACACATACCAAGGAGCTCTTCTCAGGTCAAAATTAAATACTATTACACAAGAAACACCCAGTAGACAGTATTTAGCGATTGAACAAAATGTACAACACAGTAGACAAATTCACGAAATAGTTGATATGAATGGGAAACAACAGACAGAAGACATTAATATTAGACACGCTTTTTTTGAATATTACACAAAATTATACACTAAAGAACCAACTAATGTAAACACACAGGATAAATTTCTACATTACACAAAACGTTTAAGTGATGATGAGAGCAAGAAATTAGACGAAACTTTAACTTTAGAAAACTTAAGGGAAGCAATTAGTACTTTCCAGAAAAATAAATCACCCGGCCCAGATGGGTTAACGGCAGAATTTTACTTCTTCTTTTTTTCACTTTTAGGCCCCCTTTTAATTAAAGTGTTTGAGGAAGCCTTCCAGAAAGGAGAGCTTCCAAATAGTTTAAATGAATCCTTTATCACATTAATACCTAAAGATAATGCTGACAGAAAGTCAATCAAAAATTACAGGCCTATTTCGCTTTTAAATACTGATTATAAAATTTTGGCCAAAGCTCTCACTCTGAAGCTTAAATTATTCATGAAAAATTTGGTACATCCTGACCAACAATGTAGTGTACATGGTAGGAACATTTGTAGACATACACACTTCATAAGGGATTTCATTACATACACGCATGATAGACAGTGTCAAAGTGCAATACTATCACTAGATCAGGAAAAAGCCTTTGACAGGGTATGACATTCCTTTCTACACAAAACTTTACAAGCAAACAATATACGAACTTATTTTAGAACATGGATAGAAATCTTATATAAAAAACCCTACAGTAGCATCCTAATTAATCATAGTTTAAGTGACCCAGTTAGGCTGACACGATCAGTGAGGCAAGGCTGTCCTTTGTCTCCCCTGTTATACGTATTAACACTAGAGCCAGTGCCGGAAAAAATAAGACAAGATGTAAACATCACGGGGACTTTTGTACCCGGGCAGGGGGAAAGAAAATCATTAGCGTACGCTGATGATACTTTATTCCTTCCAGCAACTGTAGATTCCATAAGAAAGATATTAGAAACCTTTACAGAGTTTGGATACGCTAACGAATCCAACTAAATATTCAAAAATCTAGTTTAATGGGTTTAGGTAAATGGGCAAACAAGACAGATTTCCCCTTTCAGTTAACGCAAGTTAACAGAATCAAAATTTATGGGATAAATTATTCTTGCAACCCCCACGACCCTAATACAGAGACATGGGTAAAGTTAGTAGATAAAATTCAAAGCATGTTAGAGAAATATAAATATAAGACAGCTACTATTTTTTGGGAGAAGTATCATAGTGAACTGTTTCATTATGCCTAAAATTATATATGCAGCTAATATTCAAATCATACCAAAGTCAGTGGTAACTAAAATAAATGTACTAATTAGGAATTTCATTTTAAAGGGCACTTTTAAAAGCATTAAACATTTAACCCTAATACAGCCCAAACATAAAGGGGGGATAGCTTTACAAGACATCACCACTAAAATTAAAGCCCTAAGGATCAAATATATAGGAGAGATAATTAAGAACCCAAGTTTGTTCCCCTTAGCACACTACTACATCGGACTTAGGCTAATTAAGTTACACAAACTAGAAAATAACCAACCACATTCCTTTGACACCCCACCACCTTTTTATAGGATATGCATAGAAAATCTAAAAGGAAACGAACAATTAGTGAAACAAGACACCAAACTCATATATAAATTACTAGTTGCAGCACAAGAACCCTATTTAGGTACACGGATTAAACGAGGGTACAATCTTTTCATAACAGACTACACACAAAGCTTCTCAAACATTCATGCAATAGACATCAAGCCACAAGCCAAACAAGTTACATTTAGGTTACTGTATGGTTTAACACCTATCATGGGTAAGCATTCAGCAATGAAGGCAGGCAAAGCGCCACCAAGGTGTAAACTGTGCAGTAACAACACAATAGAAACAGAGGACCACTTGTTTTATACTTGTAGGACAGTGGTCCCTACAATAAACAAACTAAGAACACTGATAGCTTCCAAAACACCGCAATCATTCAGCATGTACCAAGTGGTCATGTTGAATACTTTACCGACATTACAGAGACAGACAGAACTTAAATTGTTAACTCTATTAGCGAATTTTAGATATTTAGTGTGGACATGTAGGAATAGGGCAGTACATGACGGCATACATTATGACAGTAGAAATTTTTTCACAAATATATGAACAAATAACACACGACAAATGGAACAAATTTAAAATTTAATTTTGTTGTTGTTTTTTGTTTTTTTTTTGTGTTTGAATAAAAAATTAATTGACCTTTTGGTCACCACACAAAGCAGGTAGCTTTGTTTGTACATACTATAAACATATGTCATATGTAGATCCTATCTTGTCCTCTCATTAATCATTCATGGTAGGGGGGTCAACACCCCTTTTGTAATGTACCATTAATCATTTCATCATTGATGTTCAATTGTTATTGACTTGTAATATATTGAGAGGGGGGGGGGGGGG